>VYZT01007393.1:3643-68164 GCA_013400735.1 Pomatostomus ruficeps | reverse complement strand
GGGGGGGGGGGAGGGGTATTTTTTATGTATTTAAAAGAGAAACTGTTTCTTCATTCAATGTTTGACTCACTGCAATGAAAAATAAAACCTTCACTGGTTTGAAAAATTGAAGAAAAATAGAGGTGATAACTTTACAGGGAAGCTTCAATTTCTTCTGTGCTCTGTGGTTCCTCAATAAGGTTCCATTTTACTTCTACATTCTGTAACTCCTCAGGGAGTTCAAAGGTAGTGGACTGAGCCAATCTGTGTACAATTCACCTGGGCTGCTTCTGCATCCAGTGCTGATTGGAGGAACTTCCAAACTGCCTTCTCTCCCCAGTGATCAATGGGAAGTCCCAACAACCAACTCAGAGTCGAGGTTCTCATGCTGTTGAGTTTGAAGGAAAGGTACCCTGATTCCAGGTCAGGTGAGGCCATGACATGCTGCCCAGGCAGTTCTCCCACGATCCTGGCAGGGAAATGAGCAGCTCCCCAGGGATGCACCCCCTGCTCTGGCTGTGCCAGCTGGGCAGCGTTTGCTCCATTACCATTGCTGACTGCAAGGTCTGTTACCAAGCCCACTAAGCAGCATCTAAATGAAGTGAGTGATGCCCTGAGTTTGGGATCTCGGCATGAATCCAAATGAATTTGATTTACACCAATCCCTCTTAGAAGCACAAGACCTTCTACAAGAGGCCCCTGGACACGCTCACATACACAATGCCCTAAAGCCCCTACAGGCATTGGTTTGGGGGAAACCAGCAGCACTGCCCAGCCTCCTCCAGCAGTTTCCAGGTTGCAGCTGAGCTCCACTGTGCTGCAGTAGCTCTGCATCCTCCTGCAGAGCTGCTGCTGTTTTCCCAGCACAAGGGGCCCAGTGGACACAGAGGGACTCACGAGGCCTTAGAAGTTGAGTTATTCTTTGATTCTAGGTAAATTCTTTCAAACCCCCAGAAGTTGTGAACTCAGAGGTTTGTACTTAGCTACCTTCAGCAATAACCCAGACTGCATCCAGGACATAAATCAAAGCTAGCATGCTACATTTTGGATAAATTTATATTTCTAAACCATGGTATCTTCCTATGCCAAGCACCCACAACAACAAAACCTCTTCAGTGTCTTACAGGAAGGAGTAGCACCTTCTAAACCATTAGCACCCTTCTAGCTAGCACAACTATGATAAATCACTGTGCATGAAAGTATGCACAGGTGTTTTTTTATTATTTGTGGCACTTCTATTTCCTTTAATGTGTGCCTGATAAAATGTTTTCTAAGCATTGCCTTTAGTATGTGTTTATCCCAAAGGGACCATTCCAGGCGGACAAAAAAAATGCAGCACCCACTACTGCCAGGTTTGCCTTCAAAGCCATGAATACACACTTCATTCACTTGAATAAATTTCCTTTTTATCTAATACATCCAGTGATGCTCCAGGCTTGTGCTTCACGGACGTGTCCTACCTTTCAGCAGAAGCTCTGAAACAGAAGTTAAGTTAGCTAAGAACAAAGTTACCCTCATGAAAATATTTGTCAGGAAAGCTCATGTTTCAATAAGAAGTATGTTTTATTTTTAAATATTCTTACTGTTAAAGACAACTCAACTTTTTGGGGAGCCAGTCCCTTGAGGTTGAGAGGTGCTAAGTGCTTTCAACTCCCAAGAAAGAAAAGGACATACTTAAACAAGAGAGCTCTGCTTGTGCAGCTGAAACAAAACACTTTTCTTCCACCTGTGTCTTCATTAAAGGAGAAAAAATTGGGAGGTCAAAGAGTACAAAGTATGTTACCACACTTTCTGCTTTAACCATTTGCAAATTAATGACAGAGCTCCTTCCTCAGCCTCAGACAGAACAAAATCTTTCCTAGCCCATCTCCGGTCAGAGTCCACTGCTCCATGTGTGTCCCTGGCTAGACAGCAGATTACAGTCCCCACTCCTTTAAAGAGCACCCTGATAATATGCAGGGCTAAAATGTCAGAAGCTATTAGAAACTCTCAGACATACAATATATCTCCATCCCCACGTTTTCCCCTTGCACTGTGCAATAACAGACAACAGGCATGCAAACTGCTCAGCTGCAACTGTTCCAAGTCGAATAATTACAACTTGTCAGAAAGAATTAATTTTCCCATTTCTCATAAAGATGTGTAAAAATTACCATGTTATTATACACTGACACTCTCTGGAGGCAGACACAAAATTTAATTTTGAATTCTTTCCGCATATTAAATTAAATCCATAAATAAGAGTTTAGGCATTCACTCGGAAGCATATGTTCATTGGGAGCGAAAGCCAACACGAGCCTGGCTGTAATGGTTGTTGTAATGTTTTAATAGCTCGCTTCTTCTAAGCACCAATAAATTTACATGATCATAACAGTCGTGGGCATACAAGAAGCCCATTACTGTCTGGGCACAGGCAGCAGCGTTAACAGGATGGAAAAATGGAAGGGGGGGGAAGAACCCTTAAATAAAATTAGGCAACTGCACTTGTCAGCTGCTCCATGATTGAATTTTTAATATTGTGGTCAATTGGTCAAAACAAATAATGGGATAAAATATTTTAATGTATTTAAAACCTTCTTCTGTGGTTAACAGAGTTTATCTATCTCTTTCTGTGCACAGCTTCAGACTTGTCAGGCTGCATTTCCATCCTGTGAGTGCACTGACAGGAAGACGGCTCGTCCTGGCATCATCTTCCCAACTCCTGTTGGTCAGCAGGGCTGGGTCTGGGGCTGCAAAGGGCCTGGGTACAGCCACACCATTTCCCAGCACCAAACTGTGTGGCCCCAAATGCCTCGCAGCTGATGCTAGTGGATTTTTAAATAAAACTCCTGGAGAGGGTGGATGGCAGTTGATCCCAAACCCTTTGGGATAAGTGAAGATAAGTGAAGAAGCAATCCATAGATCAGCATCTCCTTTCGTCTTGCCAAGCCAATCCCCGTGTAACCATACCAACATCCCAGAAATCAGTGCAGGCTTTATCCACACAAACCCGACCTATGTCCCTGCTCCCTCAGCTGAGCCTGGAGTTACCCTGCTTGCCTGCACTTGTGTATCTTCCTCATGCTCCCTCCGTTTTGAATTTCCAAGGATTTGTCATTTAGATACATTCATAAGTGAAGCTGAGTTTTCCAACAGGGAATTTAAATATGATATAAAGGTTAGCTGTAAAGATGGGCTCCTGAAACTTGTTTTTAAATGTGGGCAATGAAAGATAACAGCTAACCTTATGCTCTGCTCAAATTAAGCTACCACACACCGTCTCTGCCTTTCTTACATGTACAGTCAGATGGCTCTGAAAATTCATTATTTTTAAGAAAAAAATCCCAGTTATCTCCAAACCTCTGCTCACCACCACCAAAACTGGGACCATATATATGCACAGTGTGTGTGTGTGCAGTAGTGCGTGTGCACAGCCACACACCACCAGTGAGCCTTTCACCACTACACTGCAGGGTGAAAGGCAAGCCAGCCCTTCCAAAAACCACAGTGTATTACAGATCTTCACAACACTTTCTCTCCTACCAGGACAGACAATACACATAAATGTCAGTGTTATCTCTACAATCACACATTTGTTCAAAATAAGTTCTTTACTTCCTTACAGGCAGCAAACACACAGCTATGGATAGCCAAGCATTTTTCATCTGCAGTCATACAACATTTTGAGAACAGCACTGAAAACCCATCTTCCGCTGAAGTCAATAGAAGAGTAGCTGTTGTGGGAGTTGGACAGGTTCCTAGACTCTCACTTTTCTGCCCAAGACTTCACTGATTCCCAAACACCCAGCCCAGACCATTCAAGTTTCTGCAACTCTCCCGGAGACACAGCAACCCCGATCTGCAGCACCAGAGCTGGCTGCCATGGCAGGGACCTAACACAAGCACCAGCACTGGCATCGGCATCAGGCAAGAAGAGGCCAGCAGCCAGCAAAACACAGGCATCCTTCTTCAGTAACATCACTCACTTTTAATTCTCGGAGAGTGAATCCAGCTAAGGTCAACTGCAAGCAAAGAAAAGTATTGTGCTTTGAAATCTGCTGGGTGATGTACAGCACACAACACAAACTGGGGTTGTCAGTCTAATTTCCAAGAGATATCACCATAAATACTATCCCAGCCAGACAGCTACAGGTGATGCTCACACTATCAGTGTGCTGCCTGGCTTGCAGCTGCTCCCAGTGCTCAAATTTGCCAGAATTTCACTGTCCCAAGTTGAGCCTTTAATAATCAGAGATAATGGGATGGAGCAAAAGAGAGCCCAGCAGCAGTACTGCTGTTTTGGAAAGGTTTAAAATGTTTACAAGGAAGCAGAGGTAGCTTTGTACAGACTCCTCAGAGGTACAGGTGATTCAGAAAAAGAGTATGATGATAAAGCTACAAAATAGCTCTTTGAAGCTGAGGAAATGTGGAGATTTTCAGTGTTGCATTTTTGAAGTTGTATTTTCAGTGCATTGGCCACAAGATTGAATTCCGAAACCAAAACCTGACAGATTTCGAGAAAGTATCTTTCAGTGGTGTGGCAGCGCTAGTTAAAAAAACCCACGAGGCACCAGTATTTCACTTTTCACTGACAAATCTCATTCTTACTCAGAGGTGAAGAGACTGAAATCCTTCTCACCTACTGTGTAGCAGCTTCTCTGAAATGAATTTGCAACCTCAGCCTAGATCCTAGTGGGCAAAAAAAAAAAAACCACCTCACAAGCCAAAACCCCCTAAAGCACTTGGTATTAATTGGCCATCCTTGCTGGTGGTCTCAGGACTGAGGCCGTGGGCATGAAAAATGAACAAGCTCCTGACCTTCTTCTGATCCTCTCCACGAGGGCTGAGACAATGACTGGGCTATGCACTGCCATTTCCTATTTAATTAAATGGCTAAATGGAAGATTTCCTCTGTGGCTAAATGGGAGGTTTCTTTTTCCAGTGCTGCTCTCAGCCTACTAACTTGCAGTCATTTAGGTTGACTGTATCATTTAAAGGAAATAATTCCCTCCTTCGGTTTTCCTAGAACAAAGGAAAGAATACTGCACCAGAACTGCAGCTCAGTTTATGGAGAGACAGATTTATATGTGTCTTTCAATTTGCATCATTCTTTTCCTTCTAAAGGGACAGCCCATGTCATTATTCCCTTTGAAAAATAAGACACGTTTACCTCTAATCCCACTGTAGAGAGAACTTCTTAAATGTGAGAGTGAGTTGCTTCCATGTGAAGATGTGCAAACTTCAGCTACCTGACGGTGATGATATATGCACATTATATAATACATATATGTGGAAAACAGCCTTGATGTGACAGCTGAGTCCTGAGGCATCGTAGTAGTCACTGCGTTTGAAAGACAGCTTCTCTACCAAACCACTCAAACAGTAAAATGAACACAATATACTCTCCAGCTAGAACTATGCCCTTAAGCTTCAGTTGGAAGAGGAAAAGAAAACTTCTCATTGAAGTCTATTTTAATTAGAGCTGCAGAGAACCAGTTTGAATGAAAGCCTGCCTTCTTTTTTTTTCCTCCTTTTTTTTTTTTCTTTTTGAAACCCAAGGTAGAGTTTAAAAAATTCTTGGGTAGGGTGAAAACCAAGAGAAAAGCTGAAGTAAACTTGCATTGGAACATCCTTTAGCTGAAGAAATTCCTCGTAAAAACTTGGATTTAGGGATGACAAAGAAAGGATGGGTTCTTATATTCAGTCTGCTTCTCCCATATGATCTGCAGACTGGCTCTGTCATAAAAGCTAGAAAACACTAAACAAGTTATACAGCATTTGCTTAACTGACAAAATATTCACTGATTATTACTGCCATTAGCCTGTTCTTTTTGATTTCCCTGTGTATTTGTTTCTCAGCTATTTGGATGTTTAGTATCCTGACATGATGTGTCTCCAAAGCTTTGTCAGATGCTATCTTTCTAGATTAAATACATACAGAAGGATATGCTTTATATTCGCCTGTGACAACTGCCTTGCTTAACTGTGGACTTCCAGAAAGGTCACAGAACCTGCATCCATCTGTGCAAGCAATAACAACTCAGTGGTACCTGCCTGGCTCCACTCGTGCTAGATTTAATAAGAATGAAAAGTTTGAATGGCAGCACAAATAGCTGGAAAGGAGATGCTTCATACATGGCACGCATCCACCTTCCAGCACTCGTGGTTGTCTGAAATACCTCTAAATGTTTCAAGCAAGAGGGTTCTTCCCATTTCCCTGATTGCCTGAGGTATCAACTTACCTCTTGTGTCTCGGGGTCTTACGCTGTTCCTTTAAATACAGGGACCTAGGCTCCAAGATTTTGAGTTCATTTTTGAGCAAGGGGAACACAAAGCCTATCTAAGCAGATGCAAAAATTATTTTGAAACAACAATGCTGCAGAATTCAGTTAGAAGGCGAAACAAGAGCACTGCAGTACCAATCCAGCACAGGCATAAGGAAACTGTAATCATATCTAATTAGAGTTAAAATAATGTTTCCCTTTGAAATGTTTAATTAGCTCTGTTTTATTACATAAACATTCTTGATGCAGAGCATACTGAGCTAGAAGAGTCTGATGAGTTAAACAGTGCAAAGTGCTCAGGCGCCCAGTGAGGGGCAAAACCTGACAAGGAGTGGCTGTTGTTACCAGATGTCTGGACCATCAGTGGAGCCATGATGCTTGCTGCAAACAGCAGGCTATCATTTCAACCTTTGTTGCCTCTACTGAAGCCTCCCATCGTGCTTTCAATTTAACAGCATCACAAGGAGACAAAGAAATTTCTTACAATATGCCTTTCAGTTCAGAGACAAATCCCATTTAAACTTGTTCAACCTCTCATAACGTATTAGTTATTGTTGCCAGTCTGCATGTCCTCTGGCTACACACTACTTGTTCTGGAAAAGGGAAGCTTTTTCTTCCGCCCCCCCCTTCCCTTTTTTTTTTCTTTTTTTTTTTTTTTTTTAATTCTTGCCCTTCAGTTTGATAAAGCAAGACCAGATTTACTGGCAAACTTACAGCATGCTTGTCACAAGCTTGCAGCAAATTTAATTAACCTTATTACAAATATGGTTTTCTTGAAGATTACATCACAATCTGGTTTCACATCGCCTGCTGCTGATTCAACATATTCTGTGCTTTGGAGAATATGTTCATTTTCTGAAAAAGGTCAAAATGTTAAAATAGCTAAAACTTCACTATTTCTTCTGAGTTCCTGTTCAAATCTTGTGGTGTACCAACACTTTGTCTTATGAGCAGCATTGTTCTCTTGTCGTGTGCCAGTTGTAGATGGGTTTCCTTCACAGCGCAGTTTACATCCCTTTGACAGCAGCCATAGCCAGATGATGGAAAATTTGCTGCTAGTTTAACCCCTCATTAGCACAATGGGACAAAATCCCTAAGAATGCAGAACTAGAATGAGATTGGCCCAGCAAGTGAGAAACAAGTAATGTTTGCTTGCGTAATTTGGAATTTCGGCTGCGTTAGGAATGAGTTAAGGTATTACTTCTGCTTAAGAACACTGACAGTGAGAATGCATTAATTGGCTAAGATTAGCAAAATAAATGGATAGCTTTTTAATTCAGTACAAGTTTTTAAACCCTGAAATGTTTCACCAGAGGATTTTTAGGTCTGAGTTTCCAGAAACTGGAACAAGAATTTCCCTGTGACAGAAATCTTATGCCAGCAATCTCTATCAGGATACTTCAAACTTTAAGGTGATGGATAAACATATCTTGATTGCTTCCTTGATCTATGCCCGAATTTGGAATCTTTACTATTTGCAGAGACTGAGTTAGTCTCCTTGAAAACTCCTAAAACTCTGGGAGAAAGATGATTTCTTACATGTTTAACTTTTTCATTTAATGTCTAGAAGAGGAATGCCCTTGTCTGTATTCATGTAATAACAAAGCAAGACTTTACAGGCTGATATTCTCTTACGGTGTGAGAGGAACCAGTGGAAAAAAGTCACAACATCTGTATTAAAGTCCTCTTTAATAAAGCATAAAGAAATAAGGGAGTGTAAAACAAAGACAGCTTTGCTAATTGCTAACTCTGTAATTCTATTAGCACACAGGTGTTACCAAATCAGTGAGCAGTGGATGCAGAAAAGATTATGCAGAAAAAAAACCCCAAAGCAAACATTAGCACAATAGCAGGGATCTAAAGCCTTGACATATTCCATATTGTTATGGCTCCCACACAGCACACAGATAAAGAGGTTGAACAACACAGTGAAAGTGAATCAAAGACATTCCATGGAAAGCAGCTATGCTTTGGAGGAGCTAATCTACAACAGCAGAATTAGTACTAGAGAGTCTAAACATGTGGCTTTAGTGTAGCAGCTTTTGTAGGATATCCAAGTGCCAAGTCCCCCACGACTAGGAATACTTTTTGCCTTTACACCTCCGTGTATATCACATATATTCAGTATTATTTAACTTCCATGTGCTTAAACCAAGAGGTCTGAAAACTGAAATGAGAACACTTGTCCACTTGACCCCACAAAAAGGGTCTGCCTACCAAGGTCACATTTCCCCCCCTGCAGGAGAAAAACAAAACCAAATAAACCAAACAAAATTCTCCATCCTGTTCCGATAACCAAAACCCTCCACACTGTTCTGCTAAACCCAATTAATCTATAGGTTATTTCAGCACTGTCACACATGGAGGTTGTGCATTATTTTACTGATTCACTTTACAACCACACAATAGAAATATTAAATCATTTAAACTGGAATTTAAACTGGAAAGGTTCTTGATTCCCCCAGGAATGTATATAGGATTTGGGACATATTTTGAAACTTTCTGCAAAACATCCAAAGAACTAATTAGTAATTGGATAATCCATCTAAGGAAGATATTCTGCCTAACCTGTTACTCAAGAGGCATCAAGAAGTGGTGAGGGATGTGAAAGTCAAGGGGAACCTCAGCCACAAGTGAATATGACAGGATGAACATTCAGGATTTTATGCTTCTGAGAGGAGTGAGGAAGACAGAGCAGAACTACTGCTTGGACCCCAGGAGAGCAGATTTCAAATCGTTCTGGGATTTACTTTACAGGATCCCAGGGAGACTTCCCTGGAAGGCAAAGCGGCCCAAGAAGAGCTGCTTGATTTCCAAACCACAACCTCCTCAAAAGAAAAAGTAGTCGATCCCTATGTGTAAAAGGTCAAGCAGAAGGCCAGCATGGCTGACAGAGAACTCCTCAGCTAGCTCAAATGCAAAACAAAGTCTACAGATAATGGAAGAAGGTACAAAGAAAAAATTGAGATGTTGTCCAAGCACACAGGGAGTTAGAAATGTAAGAGTTCATGTGGAGATGGAACTAGAAAAGGAAGTGAAAGCTGCAGGAAGAGTTTCTCAAAGTACCTTAGAGAGAAAAGACCAAGCCAGAACTTTCTCAGAGACACAAAACAATAGGACAGGAGGCAATGGAAATGTCAGCTGAGTATAAGCTTTTTTACCATAAGGCTGGTCACATCTGCCAGCATCTGAGCTGGGAGGTTGTGAAGTCTCTACCCTTCCTGTGTTGGTTTTGCACAGTCTGGTTTTTGGTAGCAGCGGGGGCCACAGAGGTGGTTTCTGTGAGAAGCTGCTGGAAACTTCCACCATGTCCATCAGAGACAATCCATGATGGCTCTGAGGATGGACATGCTGCTGGCCAAGGCTGGGACAATTAGAGATGGTGGTAGCACCCCTGTGATAACATTTAAGAAGAAATCAAAACAAAAGTAGGGGTGCAGTTTTAACTCCAGCCACAGAAGGGAAGGAGGTGAGAACATGTGAGGGAAACAACATGGAGACACCAAGGGCAGGGCAGAAGGAGGGGCAGGAGGTGCTCCAGGCACTGGAGCTGAGATTCCTCTGCAGGCCGTGCTGAGGACCATGGTGAGGCAGCTGTGCCCCTGCAGCCCATGGGGCCCACGGGGGATGCAGAGATCCACCCGCAGCCCGTGGGGGAGGTGTCCACGCTGGAGCAGGTGGATGCTGGAGGCGGCTGAGATCCAGTGGGAGACCCAGTGGAGAGAGGGGCCCTGCTCCCAGGCTGGAGCAGCCTGGCCTTGGAGCACTGACCCCGGGAATGAGTGACCCACGGTGCAGCAGTTTGGGAGGACTGTGTGCCCACGGGAAGAATTCACATTGCAGCAGTGTTGGGGAGGGCTGCTGCTCGTGAGACTGGAGCCAGGCTGGAGAAGTTCAGGGAGAACTGTCTCCCATGGGAGAGACCCCATGGTGCGGCAGGGGAAGGGACTCCTCTCCCTGAGCAGCAGCAGAAGATCTCGGGTGACGAACTGACCAAAGCCCCCACCTCTGCCTCCCTGGGCTGTTGGTGGGAAGGAGGAAGGGGCTGGGGGAAGAAAAAAGGTGTTTTTAAGGGCTTATTTTACTTCTCATTATCCTCCTCTGATTCTTTTAGTAATAAAATCACTTTGTACCTTTAAACTGACCCTGTTTTGCCCTTGGAGTGTTTTCTCTTAGTCCTTATCTCAACTCAGGAACCCTTCCTTAGTTTTTCTCTCTCCTCTGCCCAGTTCTTGCAGGGGAGGGTGAGTGAGTGATTTTCATGGGTGCCTGGCATTTGGCCAGTGTCAAACCATGACAGTTTCATTCAAAAGGCAACTGAACAACCTGCTGTAGGAGGTTAGACAAGTCTCTCCAGAGCTGCATTGCAACCTAAATTATTCTCTAATTTTACAATTGCATGAATGTGAATCAGATTGGTCTTCCACCACTTAAAGAGAACACCACTTAAAGAGATATTCTATAAGTAACTGAATTGGGTTTGGTCCTTTGTGCAGTCTGTAATAGTTCCAGCACTGAGTGATTTACTTGGCATATTTTTACTCCTATTTCTATCAGGTGTTCGTCCATCTGATTTACTCATATCCTACTTGCCTTATATTGGTGCTGTACACCAAATACCCCATTCAAAATGGGGTAACATAAACCATCCAACAAACATCCCAGCACTTCCAACTAATTTACTGTTGCTTGCTTGTCATCCATGTGTTAGCCATGCAGGTTATAAACCAGAAATCTTTCTTTAGGAGTCTGTGCCTAGAAATTGGCAGCTCACCAAAGTTCTGCCTGCCCCCTACTTCTAACATGCTTCCATTTCTGAAAGCCCTTCAACATCACAGGAGTGAATTCTGCTTTTTGCAAGCATTAAATCCTGTTTAGATATATGGATTGTTTTGAGAAGAATATTTGCTGGACTGAGGCTTTCACCTTCATGGTCCCTGCAAATCCACAAAGCTTTATGCCAAAGGGATAGGAAGGGTTCTGGAAACTTGTCAGCACAGGGGAGTTCACTACAGTAATTTCGTGTCCTTCATACAACTTTGAGCTCTTCTTCTTCCTCCTCACAACTTTCCAGGCAGTCTGACAGAGGGGAATTAAAACAATCAGAATAAATTCACTGAAGGAGACAACCACTGCCCATAGATTTGGGGTTCCCCCACCTTTTTGGGCAATATGTGACCAGTGTGCAGGAAGGGACATGAAGGGGAGCTTTTTCTCCCCAGCAATTCTGCACAACGCTTTGGAGAACTATAGAATGAACAGTGCCACATATAAAGGCTTGATATTATTATAAAAACAGTAACATCACTCCAAAAGAAATACTTCAAGATTTATAACATGTCTGAGCTCTCAACTCTTGGAACAGAACCGGAGACTCTTAGATGACTTGCCTGCTACTATTGTTACCAAAAATCTTAAAAGAGAAGCCCACAACTGATTGCATATAAAACAGCAACCCCTGAAAGTGTATAGCAGCCAGCTCTCTTATCATAATCCTCTAGCACCTGTTTATGGACAAAGCACCTGTTTATGCTGGCAACAAATTTAAAAACAAAAAGGATTCTTTTGTTCCGTAGATCCATGTATTATTACAGTATATAAGAGACCTGCACACAATTTTTCTCAAAATTCTCAAATTTAGCTGAGCAGAGAATAGCTTCCCCATTCATCTAAAAAACCCTGTGCAGTTACAAATTCCTTTCAAGTTCCAAAATGGGACAACACCAGTGTGTTGTTAAAAGTACAACACACACAAGTAAGCAGATTAATCAAGTGCCCTGGCAGCAGCAGTCGGGGAATTCACTTTGAACATAACAGAACCTTTAACTTCCCACCGGAATTGACTGAAAGGCCTTTACCCATCTCACACACTGGGAGCATGTGCTGGGTCTCTTGGTCCCTCCTACTACAGCCAGCCAGCCAAACAAGTGAGAGTTAAAGGCTTTTATCTGTTATGAAGGAAAACAAAAGGCACTTCGAAAGTTTGAATCAGGTAGGGCAAGAATTTAGCGAGATCAGTAAAGCCACAGTGAGTTCCCAGAGAATTAGAATAACTTACAGATCTTTCTCATCTGGTTTTGATGAGAAAATAGAACCTGCAGATAAGAAACTTTTCTCCGCAGAAGTTTCATTGGACTTGACAGACAGAAACTTATGGTTTCACTTGAAAAATTCCAGAGGAAAATAAGTTTTATAGATGAAAAAAAACCAATCTGTGATCACCTCTAAACTTTAACCTTAGCTTGTGGTAGATAATGATTATATCTTCACTGACACACACAGAATAAAGTGGAAGTGAACATTTTTAGGGAGTGTGCAAGTAGGCTTTCATAACTTCCTAACAGTGAGCTGAAATGAAGACGGGGAAGAGAAAAACTGGAAATTTCAGTGAGTGTACATGGCAAATTCCAGAAGTATTATTAAAATTCATGATTGTGGACTAGAAACAGGAAACCTAAGATGAAGCACTCTCTAGTTATATGTCTCAGTTTATATAAAAAGAGGGGAAAAAAGAGTCAGGAGATCACACACAAAAAGGGAATATTGGTCAGGTAGGTCAGGTAGGAAAATTTCTGCCCCAAACTCCATGATTGAAATGAACACACAGACAAAAACTGTTTTGCACCACTTACTGATAACTTCAAGAATGAGGCATCCAATAATAGCTCCTCTATCCTAAGTCAATAGATTGGGAAATGCCCCCACACACCATTAGGGAGCCGTTCTAGGTTAAACATTCTCTAATTTCTTTTGTATGTAGCATAAACACGCTGTTCCCACAGGAATCTGAATGGTGCCAATGCGCATGGCATTTCGGGCAACTCAAGAAACAAGGAAACAAAAATCTTGGCCACTGCTCTCCCATTTGGTCCCTTCACAAGCCAGGCAGTGTCAGACCCCAACATTCTTTAATCACTGCACCCTGATAAAAAGTGAGACAGATTTGTTACACAGAGCATATAATAACCCAATAACTCAGGAGAGGCACATCACCACACAGTTCTATTCAATAAGTTTTCCAGCTAATGGAAATAAACAAAAGTGATTGGACGGCTGCAAAGAATTGCTTCAGTGACATTTGTTGCACATAAAAACTAAAGACTGAACGTGAAGATAGCAGCAGCAAGTTAATGATGAGAATTGCAAAGACAACATCTTAAAACCCAGGAAACGCTATTTTCTGTGCAAGTGCATTTTCTAGTGCATGCAGGCTGCATATCTAGTCCAGGAACAAGTGGAAACTGTGAACAGTTTGAGTAATTGTTGCTGCTACCTGGGAATAACATGGCTGAGGTTTGGTTTCCAACTCAAACCACGAGTGAAATGGCTTCTGACCCATTGCCCTGGGAGACCGAGGAGATAAAAGTGTCGGTACTGTGCCTCATGCGAGGCTTGAGCAAGATTTGTAAGAGCAGATGCACTCGAGGTTGGTCTGCAAAAGCCTAGGAAACTCTAATGAACATTCGGAAATAGGGGTTAAAATAAATTCTGTGCTCATGGGACTAGGAGAGGGAACATTCCTGACATAGAAGTTACATGTCTATTCAAAGACCCACTGCTATTACATTTCAGATTACTGCTTCAAAAGGTAAGGATGACAGTCATCCAAAGAAACAAAAACTTTTCAAAACTGAACACAGACAAATTAGTAATTTTTCTGTACTCCTCCAGGATGTCTGGGATGAACTTTTCAAAAGAAAAAGAACACCAACAAATTTGACGTAGAGAAGAAAAAGTTTTGCACAAGTTTATAAACTTCCAATCAGAGATTTGCAATATAAACTGCTTAATAAATAGTAAGTTTTAAAAATCACATGAAGAGGCACTTTACCCATGTCTATATTAAATAAATCCTTTTACCTCTTTCTTCACTTCTATTAGTGATTCCACCAAAAAACCTAATCCAAATTTTCTCTAAAAATTTGTTAATTCTGTTTTGACATTTAAACAAGAAAATTTTCCCTCTAGCAAAGACTTCAATTTTTTAATTTCATCTCTGTTTTCACAAGAGTAGCAAAATCTTTCACATACAATGAAAAATGTTATACATATGTAAACTGATACTGTTCTCTAAAAGCTGTTTTGTCAGGAAAATTCAATAGCTCCAAGGGAAAGGCTCTCATCCTAAGTTTTCTGGCCCAGTTCTTTGGGACCATGAAATTTAAATAGAGTAAATAAGGGTTGTAAACCTATAAGATTACTATCTATTTATAGTAGAGTTCAGTAATCTTCAAGCACTTCTCATTAACATGACAGTTACATCACCTTTGATTAATATTTTTGCTATTATTTCTAGTTCCATTTTGCTAAATCGAAATGCAACATCAGTATCACTTTAGATTTATATGACATCTCCCATTGCAAAGTGATTGTAACATGCTTTAAAAAAATACTCATTATATATTCTTATCAGCTCAACTATGAAATAAGCCACCTGTGGTGGGCAGGCAAAGCACAACACAACACATAGGAGAAGTGGAGAGAGAATGGAAATTTTGGTTGGCATTAAAGCATGACCTCAGTGTTATATAACAGGTCAAGGATTTTTTAAATTCCCCAGAGAACAGAAATCTGAGGCTGAAAGTCTGAGCACAGAGAAAACAAACCAGTTGAGTCACAATGGTAAAGGGAAACCACAACGATGACTTGCACTTGTTGGAACCTGGGGTTTGCTGCAAAGACCTCACATCTTGCTTTATGATGATCAATCACAGTTTGACTCAGTGAAATGAAACTCTTTAAAATAAAAAATTAAAAATACCTAAACTCTGTAAGTAGTCTTAAAAATGCAGGAATGGGAATGATAACATTGCCCACACGAGTCCTTGATGTACAGGACTTGCTGTAAGAGTGGTGCACTCTCTGACTCCTCACTGATTTTAGCAGCCCTCACACTTTAAACCCACATCTCAAAGCCAGGACCTGGTGTATTATCCCAGCAGTGGGAAGGGCTTGGATGGAGGGCTTCAATAGTTATTCGGCTCCAAGGACAGCACTCAGCCCTTGCCTTGGGAGACACCAGCCCTGTGAGCACTGATACTGACAAACTCAACCGTTTATTACTCGAGAAGGATTTTTTTAAAGCTTTTTGTCTCTAATGTAGGCAAATGAGGTCTGCAAATATTCACTAGAGTCAGGCATGCTGTGAGCATCGCCTTAATGAGACCATAAGGATGCAAGCAGGAAGAGCTATTTCAGCAGGTCTAAAACATAATATCCAACAGTTAGATTTCTTAATTTCACCTAAGTGTGAGCAACTGAAAAGTAGAAGCAGAAAGCATTTAAAATCAGGAACGAAGCAATATTGTAGCTGCCACCATGGATTTAAAGAAGACGGGACAGCTTTCAAGAGCTGATTGAATCAAGTGAATGCCCCAAATAATCCTATGGTCCATAGTTCCTTTTCCACTCTGCCTTTTGAATAGTTTTCACTGTTTAAGAAACATAATGAACATTCTCTACCAAACTCCACACTTAACGTTTGTCAACAGACAGAATATTATTTATACCAGGAATCTTATTTGCTAGGCAGCACAAAAAGTAACTGGCAGCCTTGACACCATCCCTGTATGCCCAGGCAACATCTCTTAAGCTCCCCTTTGTAATTCCCAAAATTGTGTTTACCTACAGTTAAACAGAATGACTTATTCTTTTAAAAGTAGCTGAAGTTCTCTTTTTGGTAGAATTCAGGACTTAATGAAGTTCTCTTCATGATAATTGTTACATTTTTGTGCAAAACTCCCCAAAACCTCATCTTTCTTTTGACCAAAAATAAAGTGAGGGGTTTTTTTTATATATATCTATATATATATGAGAGCTATTATATGCAAGATGTTACATCAATCAAATTAGTCACTATGTCGTATAATTCACAGTGCAATTCTACTCCAGATTATTTTCCACCTCGGGATCTCAGGTGTTTTCCAACCAACCCATCGCATACTTTGCGTCAGGAGCACCAAGAGCAGATGGGAGCAGAGGTCTGATGCAAGGTCACCCAGCAGGGCTGTGGCCACACCAGGCACGGGGCAAGGTGACAGTCTGCCAAGAGCCAGTTCGGTGACTTTAAGATGGTATTAATGCTTTTTTCCAGTCCTGCGGTTGGTAGGACTCTGTTAGAGAATTTTCTCCTGAAAAGCAGTATTTTACTCGGCTTAATAACCTTGGATTCTCATCAATATCCTTACATAAAGAGAGAAAGAATGGCATCATTGTGTCTGTACAACCAAGATCCCATTTATGCTGAAATATATCAGATTACTATAGGGTCAAAATGTGCACAATTATCTCAGATAAAAAGAATAGGTGCTTTCTTGGTGATTTAATAAAAAAAGAGAACTCGGTAAGGATTTTAAGGTTTGTTTTTTAGAAAAAAATTAAGAAAATATCTCAGCATTTTTAAATATTAAGCTGAAAAATATACACATTGTGGTAGAACACCTTCATGGTCAAGTACATGAAACCTATCATGATACCAAAGGTGTTGGCAGATCATTACAGACCATTTATGAACAAGTCTATTCCTCTGAGTTAATTAACTTCACTAGGCTGAAACAAAACCAACACACAAATTATGCCAGATCAGTGATAAAGTTTGATTTTTCAATGAATGGCAACGTATCAGCAATTTCTATTTACTCCTTTAACCTATGGATAACTAAACACAAATAAAACCTTTTTGTTTTAAAACTTAAATGGCTGAACTCTGTGACACTGTTTCAGAAACATTCACCAGCTCCTTTACTGCTGAAGTCTATTTTGTTGGCTTTAAGTCACCACAGTTAAAACTGAATCCTATGACAATGAACGTTTTCTCACTTATTTTAAAATAATGTATGCCTTCATCTTGGCACAACTATGAACTGTGTCAACAGAAAACCAGAAAACTATTTTATGAATTATAACTAACTTACAAAAAAAGAAAAAAAAAAAAAGGAATTTCTCAAAATCCAGTACTTCAAAAGTTTCAGACTTATGTAAAAGAAAATCTCCAATTTCTACATAACACCCAACGTAAATTTAAATTCTATGTTGGGTTGATCACGTCATGCCCTCTCCTTTTTTTTTTTTAAATTTGTTTTTGTTTGGGTTGCTTGGTTTTAAAAACAAAAACATTTTCACTCCGGTGTAAGCCAGTGCTATCTCTAAATCCTCTCTCCAAGAACACATTTCCCTATGAGGATAACAGTGACAAGGGAACACTCAGCCAATAGCTTTGACAACATTACAGTCAATAAAACTGCTTAAAAAACACCACCAAGTTAAACCTGGGCCCTGCCCAGTAAACAGCTTTATTCCATCATTTCACAGTCAGTAAGTCCGCACCAAGTCCACAGCATCTTTCTGCTGTTACGAGCAACCTTTTACCACTTGTTGCTTCACCTTCTGCTTGAGCTCCTTTTGCAGCATGTGCAAAGAGAACTGCATAAGGAGGTTAACTGGGACGAGACAAAAGGCTGCAGAGCGCAATCACAGCAGGCATGGATCACTGTCTGCACAATAACATCTCTGTCCCCCCGCCCGCCGCTCGCCGCCGCACGCACGCACGCGCTCCAGCTCCCAGCCATAAATCTTACCAAGTCACTCAACTGACAGCCTAATAACATGAAAGAAGTATCTGCAAACAAGATGGTTTCAAACCACTGCTGGTGACCCTGAACAAATCAGGGCCCAGTTTCTTTTGCAGCCTGCGTTTCTCCCCTTCAATCACTTAACCGGGCAGATTGATGTGACACCACAGAATTAAACTGAGTTCCAACACACCCTCCCCATCTCTCCGGCTTTCTGCTGTTTACTAATGATTGGATCTGTCTGTCCAGACACAGCTAAAGTCCAGTGCTCAGGGTTCTTTGGGTGGCACAAATGCAGCTTCCCAACATCTAAAGAAACAACCACCACCACACATACGCGAAAATACTCTCGCTGCCTTTTGTGTTTTCATTTATTATTTAAGAATTTCTTTCTTTAAAAGAAGTATAAAAGGCAAACATCTAAAACAATGCAACCCATCTCTCCATGAATGTAACAGTTTAATACCTTGTGAAAACACAATTAGCAAATTGCACCCTTTGGGAACATAAGTGGAATACCAGAGTATTTGGCACAGAGTCTGAGACGGGCGCCCTTGTTTGAATCCCTCCGAAGCACCTCCATCTTCCCCTGCTCTTTAAAGCCCCAGCAGAACCTGAACCCCTCCTACACTTTAATGGGGGTACAAGTAGAAAAGTTTGAAGTGATTTTAGCACACACAAGCCATGGTGCTGAGTAAAGAAGCCATTAAATGATTTAACAATGATGCTTTCTCATGGCAGAGAATGACCATCAATCCAGACATCCTAAATCTCAGGGTAACAACATCTTTCAAGCAGGCAAAAGGAAAGTTAAATAGCTGGCATGAAGAGCAGATAAAAAGCCACTAAAACAACTAACTGCTGAGCCTCTACCTGCTATCCTGTTCTTTCTTCAGGATTTTCTCAGGATGCTATATAAAAAAAGTTGAAAGAGTGACTACAAATGTATGTATTTATTCACAGAAATATTTTTATACTCACTAAATTTAAATATTCATAGTCTTACAAAGGTAGACATCAAAATCAATGCAACTAGGGAGTACAGAGATGACATCTCATGCTCAAATTTTATCTTTGTTTTCTGTCTTACATCTGAAAGACTGATAGTTATGTACTGGTGTTGCTGGAGAGCATTGGGAAGTTTTCCCTAACAAACAGCTCTTCTGCAGCAGGAGGTGACTGAGATTGTGATCATTGCTTCAACAAGGATCATACCACACTGGAAATGCTGATTTAATATTTCCTACTAAAATTTTTCAAATATAATATTGATAATAAAGCTCATAACATACCAAAATCCCTAAATCTTATGTCTGAACTGTGTGACATTTCCATTAAAAGATTTACTAAATTTAGAGCTGATGTGATTCCTATGCAACCCTCATGCCTGGAGAGATTTGCACTTCAGTATTCTCATGCAAGTTCAGAATATTTATACTGATAAATATTTTAGAATCAAGAATTTTCTCATCTCTCTCCTTCTTCTTGCATGTTAAAACAGAAGTGACAACATATCAATAGATTTTTCATTAAAAGTAGTTAAACTTACTCTGCTCCTTTGAGTGTGAATTTGACTCACTAATTTACACTCTTGGAGGGTTTTTTTTTTCCTTGTACTGCTTCAGCTGGGTCATGCAGCTTGTTTTATTTTGTTGTTTGCACTTCATCAGTCTCCCAGTTAGGGGAGACTGAGACATCTTTCCTATATTGTCCGAAAGTCGTTTTTGTGCACCACCCAACGTGCACACTCCTAAAATACCCCAGTGAATACAAAGCCCAGGAGAAAGCTATCAAGAGGATGGGGGGAAAAAAAAAAAAAACTAGCCACAAAGCCAAAAGCATTGTAACCAGAGCTGTGAAGAGAAGAAAGTTCTAGTAGCTTGCTGTACACAAATAAAAAACCCACAAAGGAAAAACATAAAGAACATATATTGTATATGCAGTCTGCTGAGAAGGCTATTTTTCAAATGTCCTCAGCCTAGAATGGCCTATTTGCTGCTTTGAACTTATTTAATAACATTAAGTAAGAATACTTAACTATCTAAAAGAAGGATCAGTGGCATAAATCAGACATCATTTCACATATTTCAGGATCAAAGCTGCAAGGCAACATGATTTGTGAGGACATTTGAACAGCTCTAATATATCACAGTTCCTTTTGAAGGATACTTAGGCATATTAGTTGCCCAAATGATGATTTCTTGGCATAGTTGTAGCCGAAAAGAAAAGAAAATTGAAACTTTTCATTCAGGAATTGGTTTCGTCTATAACCTTGATTTATGTATAGCATCAAACAAAGCAGATGAAGAACACCGTGAATTTGAATTATCAAAATTAAAACCAGGAGAGTGAATTGATTTTTTTTTTTCAAATGATCAAGGCTAATCGAAGTGACCAGCACAAAAATTGCATAATCAGTAGCCAATATGAGTTAATAGGAGCTATATAACCAATGTCCAAGATTACAATCATATTTCATTCAAACTTTCATGAACTTGTCAGGATAGAGCAGGGCCTGTAGAACTGTTAGACTTCAGGATAAGAGTAAGCTGTAGTTTTAAAGCATTTTCTTTTTCTTCCTACAGAAAACTGCTTGCCATGGTGGACTGCCCAAGAAATATCTCATCTTAAAACTCCCTAATGGGAAAGGCTGGATGAGATGACTCTTCAAGGTCCCTTCCAAATTGAGCTATTTTGTGATTCTCTAAAAAATGGTAATGATAAAATTGTCCTGCACACTAATATTTAAGATCAGAATCAAAGTTTTCAGGCTTGTAGCTGCTCAAGATGTAGTTATAAATATGGAATTTCAGCTTATTCAACTCCTTCCTCTACCTTCCCCAAGAAAAAGGTCAACGTCTTCTTTGGGCAGTCTTTAAAATACAAGTCAACGGATTGATGTGTATCAGTCTCTGGAGCTGGAACACTTGTTACTGATTTCCCCTAAAAATCAAAAATTATCTATTGCTCCCTCATGTTTCTTCACTGGTCTTCCAGGTTTAGAAAGAACAAACAAGCAGGTTTTGGGGAATTTGGAGAGATCTGCAGCTACTGGGGTACCGCACTCAGGGTTTACAGGATCACCCACGGTATCAGGGTGCAAATCCATCCCCAGGTGGTGCCCTCATCCTGGATCAGTGCACAGGGTAGACATCGAGTGCTAATGAAAACAGAGGTAAAAGCCACGGGGAGAGGGGAGCAGGACTGAAAAAACCAGGCACCAGAGCAGTCTCAGAAATCCCTAACCTCTGGTGTGTGGAGGATGGATTATCAGGCAGTCTGAAATTAAAGAAACAAGGAGGCACGAAAACCAATGGGAAATTAATATTTTCAGAAAATGCGTTTAATGTTCACAAGACATAATAGCATTTAATGCTTTATAAAAGTCTGTTTAGACTGCAAGTTATTTAAATTAGCAAATCTGGAGTCACAATTCTAATTCTCTATGAAACGAAATTCCATTTCATTGTTAATAAGTAATCCCATATCCTTTTCCCAAGACATGCACATGTACACAACCTTACCATAAATAGCATTATTCAGTAATTACAGCAAAGAGGAAGGTTACGGAATACCTATTTTCCCTATGATCTCCATTCCATTAGCATACAAACCCCATTACATTCAATTAACATCCAAAACATATTTGCTAAAGAAAACCAAACACTCTTAGATTCCACATTCTCAGCAAACAAATAACAAACTTCTGCAGGAAGCAAACAGCAGTCAAAGCTTCTGTAGTATCACTTGCTTGTATTCTTACAGTTGCTTGCTGTACTTTTTTTTAATAAACTCTTTGACATTGAGGCCACATCTTTAAAACAATTGTTGATAAGTTTGAGATTCAATATGCACTGAAATCCAGGGGAAGACAATTATGAAGGAGGGGTGTCTGACATGGGGCCTTCCTCAATCACAAGCTGCACCTCTGTGCTTAGCAGTACTTACTGGACCTTGCAAGAACTTTTAATCCAGTATCTTGTAACAAAGGTTACCACAGTTTAGATCTGCTCACCTAAGAGCTCTGAGTTTCTCTGTAGACAACACAAAGAAGTGAACCTCTAAGGGAAATGACATATGCAGGGAAACCTGATTTACATGTTTAACAAAACAAGAATACATAGGTCTGGTATTTGTTTGGAGAACAGCATTTGAAAAAGCTTCCATAAATGCTGTAGATTGAACTCTGCACTTTGCTGAGCATCACATCTGAAAGGGCTTACTCTAGCACAGATCTCAGCTGCATGTTTAAAATATGCCTGACATATGGGGAAACTTTCCACAGATTAAATGATACTGAAAATAATGACTAAATACTGAGTCAGAAAAAAGAAACAAGAAGATATATGCATCTCCTCCATCGCTCCACTCAGCCACCCTAAGTAAGATGATAAAGAAAAGATAAATTGCACTATTCCATAAATTAGAAGAATTACAGAAAGGTCAGATATCTAAAAAGAGAAATTATATGCTGAGAAAGAACTGAAAGAGTGTATAGCTCCAGCACAGCAGTTAATGTTTTATGTTACAATAACTCAGCAACATAGGAGCCTTAAATTTTATCTGGAAATACGGCTCTTGGGATTCAAATAAAACACTGAAAAGCTCATCAGTTTGGTTTTGTTTCTTTTTGAACAGGATCTGACTGGAGGACAGACTCTGACCCTCTGTTATCCAATACTCCAGCACATGAGCAGTCTCGGTTGGTGACAATGCTTGGGAAGTACAATCCCTCTCAGAAAAAACCATCTCTGTTTGAGAAATATATTTAGTACATAGGTAACACTAATTGTTATAAATTGGGGCTTAGCAGAAAAAAAAAGTGGCCAAATTAATCCTGAAAGCAGTAGAACAATATGATGTTCCAAGAATAAAATGATAGCACTATTGAAAGCAATGGTGGTTTTGTATACCTTCAAAAAGACATATTTTTGACAGATTTTAGGAGGTATACATAGTAATGAAAAGGAAAGTAGAAGAACTTCAGTATCCTAATAGAATAACTTCAGCAAATTAATTCTTTAGCACTAACAATACAAACCTAGAGAGGGAGTTCAGCAAAAAGATCAGAGAACATCTGAATTTTTTGCAAGTACAGACAAGACTCAAAAATATTCTCAGATGAAGAAGAATAAACCTAAATTTGAAGATCCCACTTTCAGTGGGCAGATGCTCAGCATCCCTGACGGCCAAGGCCGAGCAGGCTGTGCTGGCACAGAGCCCAAAGCACCCCTGAGCTCCAGGCAGCCATGGGGAGGGAGGTGGGCTCGGCTTTGCAGCCAGCACACACCCACTTTACCATGAGGAAATGAGAACTCTGTGGCACCAGGAGAAGAGGATTTCTGGCATCTGGAGCTAGGGGAGATGAACAATATGAGAAGGTGCTTGGGGGCTGCTACAGGACAAACTGAGAATATAAAAACAGGAATCGATAGTTCGGAAGAGCAAGAGTAAGACAAGCAGAGAGTGACAGCATCCACTGAAACGCGGAGACCAGAACCAACAGAGTGGGAGAAAAAGACACTAAAGCAAGAATTCCATCAACAGTAGAGACAAGCCATGAACTGACTGGTGGAGATGGGTAAACAAGGAAAACCACTCAGAAAGAAAAGTGCCCTTCCTCACCCGCACTCTGACAGTTCTCCCTCTTTCCAAGGTGATGAGAGGGCAGAGAGGGGCAGGAATCAGCACAGCTGGATGTGAGGATCTCACAAGGACAACAACAAGGAGTCAATGTGACGGACAGGGTGACATTTCTGTTCTTTTCCCCATCACACACACATAAACACTGTCCAGGTTGCAAAGTAAAGAATCAAGAGAGAATTGTGGGATTTAAGTGGACTGTGCAATCTTAAATCAGTTGTCTTATGTATGCCAGATGTATCATGGTAGGATATAAATATATCATGCCACTCCTTTTTAGGTAAAATTTTAGGTAAATTGTCACCCACAGGATAGAGTCTGTTCGCTTAACAAACAGTCATTTCAGATTTTGTTTATTTTCAGCACTTTTTTGGGAAAACCTGGCCTTATTCACTCTATGTTGCTCTGACTCCATGTTGATAAAGCAACTCCTTTTTAGCTTTCCTGAAGTCACCCATCAACAGAATCTTTCTCCTATAGCAAATGAAGCAGTCTACAAACAAGCTTACCCACAAGAGGACTAAATTAAGGTTGGACAAGTTACTTAAATTATGATTTCCTACCTACTCCCTCCCCCCAGTTTCTCAGTGCTTGGACTTTCTGGCTTAGCCATGCAATCAGCATTGACTTTTGTGGTTGATGCTCTGAAGTCATGGCTTCTTTAGGTACTGTAAATTTCAGATGAAAGTTGCATTAAGATAAGAACGGAAAGGATGAATAAAATAATTAGAAATGTAGATTATATCCTTCCAATCTACACATGAATAACATTAAAACAAGTATCATGACTCTTCAATGGTATAATAGTCTTTGGAGCACACACTTCCAAGGAAATTAAAAAGCAGCCCTATGGCACTTCCCAGGCAGGCCTGCTAGGCCGAGGGCCCGAAGGAGAGCCACACAAAGAACACACAGACGCAGCAGGAGAGAGAGCAGGAAGAGAGAGGGCAGAGCCCTCCGACTTTTATTTATATGTTTTCACACATCACCGTGGATTGGAGGTAGAAATCACCACCTCCTATAATCCACTTGGTCAAAGTATTTGTCAATCATATTTCTCCGCCCAGTATACTGGAATTCACAAACACAGATACAGTTTAGGAAAACATAGATAATTGCTAAGAGAAACGAGCCATGGCCATGGTACAAAAAGTCTGAGAATATCACAAAAGGAAAACACTGAACACTGCAAAGTCAGGGCAACACAGCCCTATGTTTAAGAGTTTAATGATATAAACAGATGAGACTTGCAAAGAATGGGAGGCAAACAGACGGAGAGGAAACTCAAGAAAAATACCAGTGCACACCCAAAAATCTCCAGAGCAGGTCACTGGCAGAACTGGGTGTCTGCAGTCCCAGATCAGCACCACCTAAACACGAATTGTGGGATAGAACCAAATTAATCTGCAGCACTTCTGTGTATAGTCAGGAATACAAATCAATCTCTCCTTTATTTTAATGTATTAGTAGTACTAAAATTCACTTTCCACTCTAATGTACTGATATTAAACTTATCATTTTATCATTTAGAATATTGTTTTCCCTCCATATTTGCAATAGCATCCATCATGACAGTATTAGAGAGCTTTCAACATCTCCATTTCAGTTAAATAAATTGCATAAATTCTCCTATTTCTACAGAGGCCAAGAGGCACAGAGGATGAGAGGTTCTTAGCAGGGCTTCTGTAAAGATAAAGATGCACAGTTCTGTAGAGTTAAAGATGCACAGACTTTGTCTAAATCTGATTCATTATCTGCAGTAATGCTGAGCAGCAAGTATTAATGTAAAATCTTTGAAAAAAAAATTTTACCAGCAAAGAGGAGCATGTAACTTTGACTGTTTCTATGGATTTTAATTGATTTTTAATCTGCTGATGGTAGACTGTAAGTAACTGCTCAGAGCACACAGGAGTGCAAGTCAATGGGAAGTTTTATGAGTTTGCTTTCAAAGAATTACAGCAATCATGGAAGGACTCTGAAGCAGGCAGAGGCCCACAATCTGAATGGTTTCCCTTCTCCTCACAGGCTGTTTGAACACTGCCTCCAAAAGGGTCCAATTCAGCCAGAATTTACATCTGACTTCCACACCATGGAAGCCCAGGATGGCTGCAAAGGAAGTGCTAACATTATTATTTTTTGGTAGAATAGGGCCCTACTTCATGGACAAGGCAGCCAGCAAAAACTCTTGTACACAGCACAGCTTGTTTATAAATCATTTCACAGAGTCTCAGAAAAGGTTCTGAAACAAAAAATCTTTTTTTTTTTCCTTTCCTGTAGCAAAAGGGAAGGAAAGGGTTGGAAAGGGTTGTGCGCATAAAAATTCACTTTTTCTGCTTGTTTTCATCCCTTTAAATGTCCTGCTGATTATATTTTTATACAGGCACACTCTGCAAGTGTTCCCAACACCACATTCTCTTGGTTTTCTTCACATCAATTGTCTTGCTGACTTTTAGCCTGCACTATTTTTGTACAATGGAAGATTAGGACCCCTGATAGATTCTTCTCAGGTGGCACCCAAACCTTCAACTCTTCCACATCCCTCTAATTTCATTCTGCCATTTGAAAAGAGGTCAACAAATAAATCAAGGCTAGAAGAGCTAAGCCAAGAAATGCTTTGCTTCCAGTGAATCCAGGCTACCAAAGTAGGATAAGAAATGGCAGAGCACCCTTCTTCATAACCAGCCTGGACAACATCTCTGCTTCTACCCTTTCTCCCCAGCAATGATAAACAGCTCACAGAAACACATCTATGCAACATCCACCCTTGGATGTTGTGGAGAGATCCTGAGAACAGGGATCTCGTGCTACACTCTCAGTCCTACAGCGTGGCACGAGGCACTTGTGACTCGATATTTGTGTGTGACTCACCCAGATGTAGAAAGGGAGAGAACAGCAGAATTTACTGTCAGTTCACCAACCACCACAGACACTTCAGAGGTTGCTTCAGCATCCCACCTATCATTATGACTGACTACAGAAAAAGTATTTGCATACCCTGCGGGGGGGAAAAAAAAAAAAAGCCAAACTACAATCAAAACCAATAGTCAATTTTCTGAGCTGACCTAAAATTTTGTAAGGAAGGTTGCACCCCCATCATCTGCTCACATGAAAAAAGTTAAAAAAGGGAAGCTCTTCAGTCAAATTTGTAACTCACAATAGCCTAGCACAGACAAATGGAAGGAAATGGCAAAACACAGTCATAAAAACTACATGTATATCAAGCACAGGGCATTTCTTTGAGAGGATTTTAGAAATAAGCCCAGAAATTACTCACTTCACTGTCCATCCTTTAAACAGTCAACTCTGCCTGATGCATAGGTCCTGTGCATTATCAGATTTGTGGATTAACTGTGTGGCAGTGCAAAGATGGCTGAACTCACCCAGTTTTCCTTGTACCACTCACATCATCAGGGACAAAGTACCCATTTCCACATCCCTTGGAGTGGTGGAAGATGACTCATTTTATCAAGCATTACAAAGGCACAGGACTCTTTTAGACAAAAAAAGGGAATCTGACCACCACAGAAGAAGCACTAAATGGAAAACCAGAAGCTATCGAGATTAGAATATTATCCATTCAACCTTCATTAGCAAGATAAATGTGCTACCTAACAATGCAGAAAAGACAGCGTCTTGGTTTCATGCCTAATTTGAGCAGAAAATATTTAACATAAGTAATATTTATGAAGATACCTCTGGCCCAGACCCCATGAGGGTATCATGAGGGTCCTGGCACACTTCTAAGGTGAACTGCAAAGAGAAAAAACAGTGACATCCTCACGTGCTTAGATGATTTGCCCTGGGACACTTCTTGAGAATGTCTTTTTAACCGGTCATTGTTAATGGATTTTACACACAAAACTGAGCCCAAAGAAGTATTTACTTTGGTGATTATCTCCATGCCATGACCAGTGAAGTGTTATTTCTGACTTGTGAGTGGTTAGCACATGTCCAAGAGAACACCACATACAGTGCCAATGGAGAGGCTTTCCAGGGAATTGCTGATTACACCAAAGCCCTCCACAATTTCAGTGACGGTGGCTGCTGCAATGATCACCAGACAGCTGCCAAAACCCTCCCAGACTGTAGGTTCCTTGACTGCACATAAGAAAACCAAACTCTTGGGACAAAATAACCTCCTGATGACATTCTGCATTATTTGATTGTCTCAGGTTAATCCCTTGGATGGTATTTGTACATATAAAGACCCTCCAACAAGGAAATTATTCTTCTGTTTTGACTATAAAATAAATGGTTAAATCCAGTAGTCACTGGCTCACAAAACAATTTGTTGAAATAATGAATTCAAATATACTAATAGGATACAGAGGTTCACCATTAATTGTTTAATCCATAGCTGCATAATACTGTACTGAATTATTTCCCCCCCTTTTACCCCTGCTAGGAACTGACACAAGTACAATAATTAAAATAAATTTCAACACAACCATTTGAAAAATTGCCAACATTTTCAAGAACTTATAATTTTCTTCCTTCCCCCTTTTCCCAAGATAAAATACAGTTTTGACATCTTGGTAAAAAAACAGTTGCAAACTGTTACTTACAATTTAGGAAAAAATCACTGTTTTAATCATGACCTTTCATCTGTCCTTGATTTGGAGCGAAAGGGTGGGGGAAATTGGCCACTTACAGGAATAATCCTACTGGGCTTTCACCTCACTGATTGACAGCCTCATGTGGCTAAACACATTCACAATTATAAATAAAAACTACCCCTCTCAAAATGGCAGAACTTATCCTCCATCAAGCAAGATGTGCTTGGAGCAAGTATAGCTTTTAGTGGAGATGGTAAAAATGATCTTTGAAAGATGTAATAAACATCAGTTCTGCATTGTCCACTTCCAAACCCATCTGACAAAAGGACACTCCCAATAATCATTTATGTAAAGCCCAGAACAGCTAAATACTGCCCATGTCATTATTAAACAAATGAAAAACAAATTAATAAAATCCAGTGTTAATAATATGGGAATAATATATGCTAAAAGGCTCTTCTCAATTTCATATTCCATCTGAATATGGACTATTGGAAAAGCACAGCTGCATTATTGGCTGCAGTGTCCTTACAGGTATTTTCAAAACATGACAGATCACATTTGCTGTTTAAGACTCAAAGCCAGAGCCTTGTTGGCATTTGTCTGAGTTGCCAATGAACCAGCTGACTGAGCTAAACCAGCAGAAAATGCTTCACTGTTTCCTAAAGTGAATCTCACACCCCTCTGCAACAGGCAGAGAGGTGGATGCATGGCACAGTACAGCCTCAAAGCTGTGAAGGTGACTCGTAAATCAAGGAAAGGAGATGACAGGAAATTATTTCAGACTCCTTCCTACCTTTTCCTGGACACTTATTTCCAAAGTCAAAAGTCCAAATTAGAGCAATTGGTCAGAAAATGCTGTGTCATGATCACACATGCCCCAGTCACTTCGTATGAAGACCCACTGTCTTTCCCCTTTGGGGAGCTCCTGTAACCACTTCTTCCTCTTCTGCTTCTGTGCTGGAACCACACCCAAGGCACCAGGCTGGAGGACACCCAGAGCTTCTCATGTGTGTGCCACTCCTGGTACTGTCACGGGCACTTCCAACAGGGTTCCCAACCCAATCCCTGCATTATTAATAACATTCCTACAAACACTTCTTTTCCCACAGCTGGTTGAAGGCATGAGTTTTACTGTCTCGAAGCAAGCTCAGGAGTTTCACAAGCCTTTGGAGACAAGGGTAGGGGTTTCCCCTCTCCCTCCCAGCAGCACAGTACCCCTTGAAAGGCGGGAGGCACCCAGCCGAGCCGTTTGGAACAGGAGCCACAGCAGCAGATCAGCCTGGGCAGAAACAACGCTTGTCTGTCTAGGTAAGATCCCTGCCAGCCTTCTTGCTAAAATTAGAAAATGGGCGACAGTACCTTGGCGCCTGTCACTTGCTGGAGACAAATCTTTAGCTCTTTCCGCAGCCAAAGGGTGGCATTTTGATTCCTGCCTGCCAGCTCCAAGTCATGGCAGTACCTCACTATCAGCTGGGCTCTTTGGTGGCAAAACCCCTGCTTGTCACCAGCTGCCTCTGCTCTTTGCCCCGTCACCATCCTTCTCCCAAAGCAGCAGAAACGGGAGGAAGCTGAGCACGGCTTGAAACAGGCAAAACTTTCTGGAGGGGGGGGGACAACAATTTTCACTCAGAGATTAAAACTCCAGCCTGGGTAGGTCAAGAAGTAAATTCAGTGTGCAAATAGGCATGCTCATAATACACACAGTTAGAGCAGTATCACTTTTTAATCAAAAGATCCCAACCTCTTTCACATAGATCACAACCACTAAGCGTCACAATATTCCTGCAACGGAGCAATGAATTATTGTGCCCACTTTTATTAAAAGTGTTTAAGTTGATCTATTACCTATGGAGGTTACGGATATATCCTACTGCCACAATCTCAAACACATTGATCCTCACAAATCTTCTTTGAAGTAGGGAAATGCTGGTTTCTCCATTTTGGGTAATTGGAAACGCTTGTGCAGACAGACCACGGCCAGATGTAAATGATCTAAAAATCCACCTAATTCCAGGGCCTCCACTTTCAATTGGCTAGGCATTTCTGAAGGTCTAGAGACATCCAGCAAAAACCCTCTAGGTTAGGGATTAGGCAGAATCTAGGCCTAAATTTGGGTTGAAAATTTGCCTTAATGCACTTGGGTATCTTTCCTGCTTTACCTCCTTGCAGCCAAAACCACGGGACTCTTGGCTAGAAACTGAGGCTGCTGCCAAGCCTCCCAGGGGACAGCCCCACATGGGCTCAGCTGCTCATCTCTCGAAGCAGCAGCCCTTCCCTTGTCCATACTGCAACAGAAAATATAAAAATACCTGTAAATAGGAAGAATAATACAAGTTTTCATTGAAACAAAATGTCCATCCTTTCAGTTAAAGACCTGAAACAGAGATATTTCTCCTTCAAGAAGAAAAAAAAAAATTGTTTCCCTCCCTTAGTTGTTTCATCTTCCTCATAATAAACTATTTTGTGATCATTACAGAGGTTTACACTGTAGAAATAGTGCTGAGAGAAAGGAAACACAGAGGGTGAGTTTTTCATGTAATTTTTGAAAATGAAAAACCACTTCGGTAAAAAATAACACCACTCTTTTTTCTAAATTATATATGGGTTGAAGCACTTAGTGTTTGGCTATGTCTGCATACACATTATAAAGGTACCACAGTGTTACGGTTTTATTGACAAACCTCTTCATAAGAATGTATTTGCTGTCAACTCTGAAATGCAGCATGTTTACCCAAAACAGAAAATAAGAAGATGCTCCTCACCCTACTGTTTTAAGTCCACACTTTAGGAATCTATCATTAGATTGTTATTTTACTATAAAAGATTGGAAAACAAAATGATGCTCTCAGAAAATTATACAAACCCCATATTGTTGGATTCTTAAAAAATATACATTCAGGTCTCATTTACCCTCATATTTGACACAAATGAAAATAAAGCAGCATTTTAAGCTCCTGGAAATGACAATATCATGTTATCTAGATAAGTAACTCAAAGCTATTATTGAAATTCTGATAGCATTTGGTTTACTGGTAAAGGAAAATTACCTGTAATGCATAGTTTAAATAATTACTTTTAAACAAAAGCTTCTTTTCTCCAACACTTATTTATCTTCTGAGACCAGCTCAGCAGGTTATGTATTTTATTGAAATTGTCTTCAGCCTGTTAATGGCAGGCTGTATGTTAGCACAGGAGAAGGGCTGGCCATTTGACTCCTGTTCCTAACACTGGGAGTTGGTTCAGGTTCCGGAGAGCCAGAGCTCTGCTGTGCATTTGGGTTTGTCAGAAACCCTGGTCCCTCCTTGTGATACCTGGCAGCAGCATTGCGGCCAATGGGTCAGACAAACTGCAAAGCTCTAACCGTCCTTACAGCAGCAGCAGCAACAGCCACCAAACAGTACATTCGTTTTACTATATTTGACTCTATTTCACTTGATTTCAAGTCTTCCAATGTGAAATTATTTTGTAAGCTCTTGCTCGTCATTTCTCCATTCTCTTTCATGCTCAGCACTGGATGTTCCCCGTGCCATATCAGCAACCTGTGTGACAATTCTGAGCTGCTCTGAGGTGAGTTCATGTGGCAGGTAACAAGCACAAATCACCCAGATAACTCTGACAGATCTTGTTTCCTCTCTGAGGAAGCCACAGTCAAAATCCACTTTGGATCCACAAAGCACAGGCACTAAAACCTGAAATCCTCCTCCTGGAGAAGCCGTGGAGCAAACACCTACACTTAACAAGGCCTGGGCACAGGTCAGACCTGCCCCGGGGGAACACGGGGTTCAAGTTGGTTTGGTCTCTCCATCACCACTAAGACTTCCACATGAAAAACAGGCACACCCATCATCTCACATCCTTACAATAAGCAAGTTTATCTGCTTTATTCATTCACTATTTTTATATATGTTTACTTATTCATATGGCCACATTCATCAGTTTAACATCTTTATCTTTAAAGGCATAAAGGGATTAAAATTCTAGAAATAAAAAACAATGACTTTTCCACATGAGCAAACACCCTAAATGTTACTTACACTTCAGAAGTGAAATTGCTAAATGAAGCTGTCTCTTTCCTTTGTTCAACAAATATCTGACAAGAAGCAGAAAAGGAGGCAAAAACTTCTCAAAGTTCTGTAAGTGGTCAAGATATTGGCCGAGAAGAGACAGCAGGATTTGTCCACTGCATCAAACCTGAATTTTAGAGAAGTTCAACAGCTCCATAAAACTGACATTTGCTGGAATAGTAACTAACTTTTAAATGATGCTCAAAGAAAATAATGAAAAATGTTCACTAGCTGATTTTCACAGGTTCTGAGGTGCCCACAACACCTTCAGAAGGAGACTTAACTCATCACCTCAGAAAAGCAGTCCAGATGCACACCATCTCCTGGTAGGCTGGACCAACACCTCCCAGTGGAAAGCAACATTATTGAAAATGTGTGGAAAACAGAACAGACAAATAAAGCTCAACTACTTTTTTTTGTTCCTTAAATAAAAGAGCATTTCCCATTTCAGAAAAAGTGAACAAGAAGTGAACACCCACACATAGCCTCAAAGCCAAAGAAAAACAAAGCTTTCCAGAAACCCTGCCCTTCAGCTGGCCCAGACACACCAGGGACAGTCAAATCCTGCAGCTCAAGAATGGGAACAGCAATGCAACTTGTCATAGGGAAGCACAAATTAAATACTTGATCTTTTAACTGTTGATTCACTTACTCCCACTATCTAAAGAAAGAAAGAAAGGAAATTATGTACCTAAAAAAAAGTGTACCATGTGCAGGGCACACATATATATAAACCCCAAACTTCTTCATAGGAGAATGGCAGAGGAATCACATATTGTCAGGGGTAACTTGGCTTTTTAATTGCAGACATTTTACGTTAAAAAGCAAGCAAAAGCATTACCAGAAAAGTGACCAGGAGCATTCTGACTTGAACTGAAGAGGCCAAAAGAATCCAGCCATGCACATAGAGAATTTGTTCACAGAGTAAGGCAGAAAGAAGCAGATAAACCACTGGATTATAACTTCAGATCCCAAGCAGATTGAGCCAAGGCATTTCGAGGTTACAGCGTTTCTCCAAGACTCCAGGGCCACTTCTCATTCCCAATCTCAGCTGCTTTTTCTCACTGCTTTTAGGAAGAGGTAACATTTGGTCCGTTGGCTGTGTCTTGCAGATACTTGATTTTCATTGCTCGTGATTTTTAGGCAAGAAGATTGTCACCCATCCTACCTAATGACACCCAAACCCATGAAGATTATGTTAAAGAATCTAATCTTGCTTGCACTGAATTTTTTCCTAAAGGAAGAAACAAACCTATGGTTCCTGTTTGCCAAAAACAGGCAGAAAGGACGTCTCACCCATGTTTCTAGTACACTCAGCTTCTTCAGTTATCGTTTCCTGTTTCATCCCATTTCCATGGCTATATCACTGGACAATGTGCATGATTTTAACCTGTGTTGTCTGGGAGTATTCATCCACTGATTCTCAGTTATCTGAGCAACTGCTGGCTACAAAATGAAGGCACAAAAAAGAACCTTACCCTAAGTCTCTTGAGTGCTATTAAATCATCCCAATTCCTTCTTAGGCAACAATTCTTGCAGCTGGCACAACGGTAAGCAAACTCACATATGAACACTCCATTAAAACATCACATTATGATTTGGACCTGCTCCTTTATCATAAATATGATACTCCTTAGACCTGGTGGGTCTAATGATCAATCAGAGGTAGCCACTCACAAGACATTCTTGCAAACAAGCCTCAGTCTTGGATTTTTACAAAAACCAGAACAAAACCAACCAAAACTAAAGCCATCCACGCAAGTAAGAGATTCAGATCTCAGAGTTCAGGACGACACGGAAAACAAATGATATGCAAGAACGGGGGCTTCCTCCTCACAGCCATACTCAGAAATGCATGCAAATACTGTGAGTTTGCAGATTACCAATTTAGCAGCTGGTTTCAGTTTGAGACCTTTTTGGAGGGGAAGTAATACAGTAATAGCAATTCCTCCCAACCCATTTCCCATCGTCACCACACAAACAGACTCAAATTCTCAGACTGACCAAAATTGTATCTGCGACAGAAAATGGGATTATAATGAAAATTTGCCCAAGAACATTTATACTATTTACCAACTGGAAGTAAAATCTGAGGTGAGAATACAACCTCAGACAAACTCCCTTTCCTTGCTTCATAGAGCTGCTCTCTCCAGCCTACACTGGGTGTACAAATCGCAGACGACAGAGATTTAACATGCCTTACCACATTTGTGTGGAGGAGGTTTCTGCAACTCTACTGATACTCAACTCTTTCTCATCAAAATCATATAGAGGGAGAAGTCATAAAAATGCCTACTTGATTTGGAAAAAGGTTGAATAATTTATTTTTAATGAATTTAAGACAACCTATCCATAAAAATATATCAACATTCCCACTCTTTCAATCTCTGGCTGCTTTTCGTTTTTATCAGGAAGACAGGTTCTGCCACATGGTTCAAATTTTTTTATACATTGATCTTTCCACTGTGATTTTTTTTTTTTTTAACTATGATGTTAAATTAAATTGCAGGAATAAACAAGGGTATCTCTCAAAGTACGTTTGTATATACACGAACATGCTGTATTTGATAGTTGTCTTTTCCACCTTTTCCATGTCACTTGTTACCACTTGAACTGCAACATCTTTGTACTGGGATCCATGTCTTTTTATTCTTACCTGCACTTAGAGTTCAAATTTGATCAGAGTTTCCAGTAACATAATGTTTACATGCTAAGGAACTATAGAAGGAAATCACTCACTATTCCTATTATGTGGAAGGGAACATCTACGAAAAGCAAAATCAGCATGTGAAAAAATAACTTAGAAATAATATTTGAATTTGAATGTATACTGATCAAAGGCAATGGAACCAGAGGCTACGCCTGAAGAATTATCTCCAGCCTGACATGCTTTAACTACCAGCTCCTGCAGATAACTAAACGGTTGTGAAAAAGCACAGAAACTGAGCTTTAATAGTAAACACATGACCCAGCATGCATAGGGAGACAGCCTGATGCATTACACTGGTTTGCTTGGAGATGATGCAACTTCACAGCATAAAATCGGATGCCAATATATGGGTTTGAAAATTGTAAAAAACCAAGAAAGTGCTGGCAAATAAAAAAACCCGAACCAACCCAACTATCCAAACCCAGAAGAGAAAGTCTTCCAAGCTGAACATGCGCAGCTTGTCAGAGGTCTATTAGTAACCTACACTGAAAGCACAAATATTTCATTCTCAGGCCAAAAATTTTGCAACTAAGTCTATTTATATAACACTGGTGAGTCTTCTCATAAATGCTAGTGACCAGATTATTTCAGATTAGAAAATGATTTATTCTCTTAGCAGCCACAAACTTCTTTTGATCTGTGAGTTTGAGCCAAGCTTGCTCCATGTGCCTGCAAATGCAGTCACGGGAGTTTGGAGTTTTTCCCATGATGTGTCGCTCGAAGCTTCCTCCAAAAAGCAGCATAATGGGCTGTGGGGATGAGTAAGGGAGGCTTTCACTGCCCCACAGAGCTTATTATCCGAACATCAGACAAAGCATAACAGGTGGACCCAGCAGGGAATTTCACACAGGGCAATACTTATCGTAGTGCTTTTACATCTTTGGGGCCTCTGAATATTAAAATTTTAATGTATTCTCACAAATTTAGAGGAGGGAGAAGAAAATCCAAGATACTCACTAAAGTGTGCCACAGAGAAAAGGCAGAGAAGCAGAAATAAATCAGTCCCTCCCTGTTTGGGTAAGCTCTGTCTTTTAAGACAGTCATAGTACTGCAGTTGCACACAATCACATCTGAGGTATCAATAGCTCTGCCTCAGTAAGTGCCCAGGAGAGGCAGCAGAACAATTTATATAATTGACTGGATCAGTAGCCATACCTGTTATTAAGATTGCTTGACACAAGCGATTAAACAACTACCTGCAGTTGTTCATGCCCCGCCAGGATTTTGCTATTTCGGCTGATTTATCTCCAGTGCATGACTGCCTCAGGCTATGCACTTTGGAAATGGGACAACTTCTGCCACAAACAAGGGGATGGAATATTACACTGAAAATTCTTCAAGCTTCTCCTCTGAAAAACACTTTGGTGCTTCAAGCTTCAGAGGAAGGTTTGAAATCTGGCAGCCTGGCTGTGGCTTTTGTTCCCCTGAAAAACATTTTGTCCCTAGATGTGCCTCAAGTAAGCTCTTAGGAACTGTCTTTGCAAACTGTAGTTGTTCAATGAGCAGTGCTTGGCTTTCCAATGTTGTTATTGTGTTTTCAGCATGGTTTTTATATGAAAGCAAGTGTTGTGTCTTGCTTATACCGTATTTCACCTTCAACCCATTTAAAACCACGTAGAACAGGAAATGAGAGTAAAGCAATCAAACGAGGCTTCAAAGAAGATAACGCAGTACAGACAGCACACAAGGACCTTAGCAAAATGTTTCTTGAAATAATGCAAACACCAGCCCATCTGTCCACACAGCACAGCTGTTACCCTCAAACCGGGCAGCTCTGTCTAAGTAGCTCACGTGCTCTGCCACCCTTTTCACCATCCCGTTACTTCCCAGTCTTTCCTGCATTTCTCCCCGAGCCGCCCTCCCACCGCAGGGAAGCCGTCCTGCCCCTGTTGCAGGTGAGGAACCAGCAAAGTGAAGCCTTTGCCCACAATGACACAAAAAAGACTGTGAAGGATCAAGGAACTCAACTGGACTGTGCAGGCCCTGGACCAGCCTCGTCTCCCCAAGCCGAGCCAACGCGCTGCCAATTCACATCAGCACTTCCAGAAAAGCCTTGCTGGCAAAGAAGAAAACACACCTCTTACCTGCCAAGTCTCCCAGCTTAAATTCTCAACTCCTTTTTATTTTCTTCTGCTTCCAACACTGAGGGCAGCAAGGGGAAAGAAAAGAAAAAAAAAATCAAAGGAAGAGTCAGAACCCTTTTCATATTCACTGCAACTGCCCTGAACAAAAATCTCAGGGAAGTGGGATTTCTCCACTGAGTTTTCTACAGAACTCAGATCACGCTCATAGCAAAGCTCCCCCTAAAATATGAGATGCTGAACCTGAGACCAAGACCTGTGGCACGAGGAGGAAAGGGAGCTCTCATCAAAGAAAAACTCAACTGAGGGAAGCAGTGGGTATTCAGGAAAATAGGGGGATTAGGATTCCAGTACAGCAAAGTGCTTATTCACAAAACTGTAGGAATATGCGTAACTTTAATTAATCAGAGCACAAACTCACACAGAAACCTTCCGGAGCTGCAGAGGGGAAAAAAGGAGGGCGGGACAAGTGGGAAACTGAACCCCAGACAGCTGAAATCAATAGTAAGACTGACAGCCATTTCAGTGGACTTTGGATCGTACCCAAAGTGGCAGAAGAAAAAAAAAGATGCAGCAGGAACAGGAAGAATAAATGAGGGAGCAGATTAGTAAATCAAATAAATATTATTAATAGTACAGCTTAAGAGTAGCTGGGGAATTACACAGGGAGGGTACAGATTTTGCTCTTCAGGCTCATAAATGGTGGCTTCCTCTATCCAAATCAATGGAATAGTTTTAGATTTACATCAGTGTAACTAAGAACAAAATCAAATTAAGGAGTACAGAGTAACTGGAGAAAAACCAAGCATTATTGAGCGTTCCGACACTGGGAGGCACTCAGATACTATAGTGCTGAAGGCCATGTTACTAGATTGATTAAATGTTTGATCCATCAGTAGGAGATTTATCCAATATGGGGAGAAAACAGAGAGCTCTGACACTAGACTACTAATCAGCTATAATTTATATTTTCTGCATGCCATAAACATACACAAGAGAAGCTTTACGGAATTTGCAGTAATAATAACTCACAGTTATTTCCCACTCCTGAGATTAGTTTTAACAGATTTCTTCAACATTTTAAAGGTGTTTTGTAAAAGTATTTTGAAAGAAGTTTTCATAACGAAATCCCAGGACTTTCATGCTCTCATTTAGATCGTCTCTCTTTTGCATCCTAAAGATTGATATCAGACACTCTGCAAACTAAACCCAGAACCAGTGATACTATTTTCTCTTGCATGCACTATTTTTCTCGGACAAACAGGGGAGAGTTTCTCTACGCTTCATTACCAGGCTCATCGGGAGTTTGTATGTGACAGTGTGAAAGTAGCAGTTTCTTTTTAACAGTTTCATGCTCCCACAAACACAGACTAGTTTCTTTCAGACACCTCCTTCCACTAATGCACTGCCATTCCTTATGTCTTGTCACTCTCTGTCTCTGCTCTAAAACTACAAACCTTAATAAAAATTAAAGCTCCAATTCGAGTTACTCTTTCTTTTATTTACTTAGTTCCCTCTAAAAGCACTGCAATGATGATATTGTACCTCATACTTAGCACTGGGAATTCAAATTACTTGAACATGCTCAGTTTTATTACAAATAGAAAAATTACGCCATCCAGTCTGCCCTTCATTTCCATGCGTAGTCCACAAAATCCACCCACATGTAATGATGCCTAAAACAAAGCCAGTCACATTTTTGGGACATCTCTGTCACCAACATGTACACACAATTTTTCACTGTTTAGTAGATGGCCCACAGGCACAGAGAAGGCTACTACTAGTAATCTGGGGAAATCTATGTAATCTCAAATTGTAGAGATTTATGTTTAAATAAGTGAAAAAAGGTTCCATCTAGTTTCTGCTCTCACAGGTAGACTTTGATTAGTAATTACCTGTTATTAGTAGTCCTTAAATTCCAACTAATAATGAGACCATTAAAAAAAAAAATTTAAACTTTTTTTGAGTACTGTCTTAAAATATAAAAAAATTCAAGTCTCTTCAAGAAAGAATACTGATTTTCTTCCAGAGAAGATGATGTCCTTGATTGGATTCTTGTCTAGTAGGATCTATCCAGACTTTTCAAAATGCATGACAACTTTAACCAGAACGAGGGAGTTTTTCTACAAAGCTGGGGAGCTCTAAGTGAAAAGCTACAACTTCCCATCTGAAAGGTCAATTTATCTTTCATATATCAGCATTTATGACAGGCTTGTGTTGAACAGAGCAGGACACACAAGGCCCTGTCCAGCTTGGTGTTCTTGGATTAGTTTGTGCATTGCTGATGAGTGAAAAGACTTGGATCATCTTCCAATGCCTAATGATCACAAGTGCTATTATTATTATCATTATTACTATCATCATCATCATTATTAACCCTATTCTTAAATACAGTTTCAGAAAGAAAAAACATTTTCACAGCACTTCCCTAGGAGTTACATGTAGTTTTGATTCCCAATGCTTGGTTGTATTGGTGTCAAGAAAGGTATGACCCAAAACACTGTGGAAAGGAATTTCAGAAGGTTCATTTGGATATTTATTTGAGAGCGTTTGCTCAATGTTACTCAGAGATCAGGCTCCTAACTATATTGCAACAAATGTATTGGTGATCACAGATTAGTAATTAGGCCATCAGTGCATGCAGGATCAAAAATTAGAGCTCAGTGTCTTGGGTGTAGCAGCATTTGTACTTGAGAGTTATAATGTGCTGCATAGAGGAAACGGAGCAGAAAACTTGTCTCTATTTCCCTTTCTTCCATCTCCCAAAAATAAAACAACTTAAAGACGTGAAAGCTTTACAGGAAGACCCATGCAAAACTTTTGCCACAAAATGTAAAAATCCCTCATGCTTCATTACAAACCTGAAAAACAAGAGAGAATCTGCAATTAACTTTCACACAATCTTTATGAGTATTAAAACAGAAACTAAAGAAAAGCTCAGATATTGAGAAAGAACTATCATTTTAAGACTAAGTTAATTAAGATAGACTGTTTTCATATGTTGTGGCCAAAAGGTAGGAAAAAATTAATATTTTCAAAAGCTGAAAACCATCACGGTGGACAAACCAGTGAAAAAAGTAGTTTAAACACAGTTTTGCATAGTCCCAAATTTATGTTTAATAGCACTATATCTTTATCTTCAGGTGCAAACAACTTGCCTCAGCAGTTGAAAACACTCTATAATTCAAGAGTATTTCAGGGGTTCTGGAATATTCAGAATTAGACTAAAATTTATTAGACCTTAGCAAAGAGACAACACAAAGCAAGTGACCTATATTACCCATCCACCAAAATAGCATTTGCCTTCCTGGCTCTATTTTTTTGGTCAGCAATGAAAGTAGTCCCAACACCTCAGTGATTCCCCTCCCAAACAACTCTGTGATTCTCATTTTTATGTTTTTGAAGTCCTTTACAGCACCGTCTAAAAGGCAGGGAGTGTCTCCGTGCCTCTGGTCAGTGCCAGCTGCAGCAGAGCTTTCCCACCTCCCACCTGCAGTGCCAGGGGAGCCTTCCCTGAGGTGCTAGAGTAGAACACATCAACATCCCTCAAGTTTTCATCTCCTTCAGCACTGACAATGTGTATTTAAGGAGTGAAAGTACAAATCTAGACAATTGGAATCAGAGAATCATTTAGGCTGGAAAACACCCTGAAGGTTAACGATTGGACTCAACGGTTGAACCCTGCCAATCCAGCACTAAACTGTGTCCTTGAGTGCCATAGCTGCACATCTTTTAAATACCTCTATGGATGGTGACTCCAACACTTCCCTGGGCACCCTGTTCCAGTGCTTGACAACGCTTTTGGCTGAGAACTCGAACATGCAAAAGCCTGGAAGAGCAGCTCGAGAGGCATAAACTGCTCTGTTCACATCAGTGAAATGCCAACATGGAGAACCCAAAAATGACTGCAACAGCATTGAATTTTAAACTGTTTCAAGACTTAGATATGAAAAAAGAACTGGTTGTACAAAGCACTGTCTGACTTCCCACTCTGCTGTTGCAGGCATGTGGCATTTGTTTAGCCTCCACCCATCGAACAAGAAACCAGCCTCAGAGTGTAACACTGTACAACAACCACCCAAACCAGGGAGGGAGGAATTCAAGCCACTCAACAGACTCCAAAAATAACATTCCACTTAAGTGACCGGCACCAGTGAAGCTTCACAAGGGTATTTACACCCTTTACTACCCTCCCAGTACAGAGGAGGTACATGTACAGAAAATTCCTTAAATCAGCTATGGCAGAACCACTAATAATCCATTTGCACTCTGGGTGAGTAGGCCTAATGAATTCAAATGAGAGCAGGAGCAAGCCACAGACTGCCAGATTTTTAATATCCCCATATTTTCCAGTAATGCTGTAATTGTAATTAATGTTTACTTTGTTGTGCATTTTATTGTTGAGTCTTTAAAGTCATCTGGGATCCCTCTGGGATACGCAGCACTATATAAATGTAAGTTGTTATTATCAAATAACAATCACTGGCCATTTTGATGATACAATAGCTACCTGATTATACTTAACCAAGTTAAAACTCTAATAAAAAATTATTATATATAATTCAAATTAAAGATATTTTTTGCCAGTTCAAAGAACCCAAAGCTTTTCACATTGGATATGCAAGTGTCCTGCAACACCTGGAGCTTGATCCTGCAGTACTGAAATCAATTAGGACTTCTGCTGTTGCTTTCAATGGAGACACTTGGCAGAGAGTTAAATACCTTGACAATTTTATTCTTCTGAAGGAGCAAAACGAAGATTTATTTTGTTTCCCACAGTCTTTTGAGAGAGTATTCATCTGCACCTCTAGTATTGATCCTGCAGTGTCCGTAGCAGTTATTTTGGCTGTATCACCAGCTATATCTATGCTGTATATCTGAGAAATTATTTGAGTTTCCACTCAAGCAGTAAACTTAGTGTTTGTCCTGTCAACTGGGCACAGTGTGGAACACAAAAGCAACGAACCTTTCCTCTCTGTGGTCAGAAGTTCCAACCTCTTCCTGTGATACATCCACAGGGACTCAATGTCCAAAATATTTACCTGTAGTCTTGTGCATGAAATAGTCCTTACAGCCATAGGAGATATTTGAGGATGCTGTAAAGTCTGAAAGTGCTGTTGCCAGCCATACTTCAAAATCCCCAGATCATGCAATTGGCACTAAGGTAGAGTGACGTTTTATCAAAAAATTCTTGTAGAAGATTATTTACGTGACTTGGAACTGATAGAAATCACATCTTCAAGCTTCAAATCCACTGGGGAAAGAACTAATTGAGCTCAAAGTTCAACGTGACTCTAGGATTTAAGGTTAAGAGAAGAACCTTGGTTTTGTTCTCTCCTAATAAACACCACAAGCCCGGGAGCATGGGGTGTGGGTGGGAATGTGTCTTTCCTGGCTGACCTTTGCCAAGTCACTTCCCCTGCTCTGGTGTCTCCTCTGTGGAATGGGAACAATGGGAACAACGGCATTCAATTGGGTTAAGAACACGGTTGGCCCAGGATCCCTCCAACAGAGATGGATAGACTGCCCTAAGGGTTGTAAAAACCTACTGAGGGCTGAAACATTCTAGCGCTAAGGAGGCAGGCTCAGGTGACAGTGTTCAAAATCTAGTGACCTCAGAAAAGTGATTAACATTAGGTAGGATGAACCGGAAGCCGTAACCTTGATTTCAATCAGCTCTGGATTCTTCTGAACTATTAAGAAAAAAAAAAACAACTAAAGTTTGATCTAAATTTCTCTCCTTTTCCTCCTTCCTCCCCAAAACATCTTTTTAAAATGAGAAATTGGGGAGTTGATTTTTAAGTGAAAAATTTACTAAAAAGCACTAATTTCAAAACAACCCCATAAATTTATCCCAATGAAAGTATAAATATTTTGCTTTGAAGTGGATTTTTTTAAAGTGTTCAATTTTTGTGGAAAAATTGTTTATTTACATTTAAAATGAAAATAACTGAAGTGAGAAACGACTGCATATGCCTGAGAACTGGGTGTTAATTCTTTAAGATCTGAGGTAAGATCACACTGGCTTAAGATTCCCTCTCTGCAGCAATGCAAATAACAATGATGTACCACAGACCCTTCATATACACTTAATGACCTCAGTGGCATTCTGCCATCTTACACCAGCTGAGAATCTGAGACAGAAGCCCCAGCTGAAATCAGTGTTTCCTTGTAGATACACACACACACACAGCTACAGAGAGCCCTCATGGCACAGTTTGTAATTTAAAAGGACAGAAAAACCAAAATATGAGAAGTAGAGATTATTATTAAAAGGCAGTATAAGCACCTGTTCCGAAGGGACAAACCTGAGGAAAAGCAAGGCATGGATTTCTTGAGTTCTAACCTCCCAACAAATATTTCCTTTCTGAAGGCCATTTCTTGAAGTTGGGATGGAAGTAGAAATGTAATAAATTAATACAACCCCAGCAGTGTAAAAGCAGAGTAATGACATGTCAGCCCTCCATCTATATTAGCTAACTGTGATTTTACCGTGTTACCCACTGCTCTCTCCTGCTTGCTGGAGCCCACTGTCAGTAGTTTGGATGCACAAGGTGGTGGATGGTGACACCCGTGTCCTGAGCCACCAGGAAATGCTGCCTTTTGTTTGACACATGTCTCTGCACTGTTCCAGCAGAGCACGGGGTGCCATCCACCACTCCGGTCACAACACAGCCTGACACACCAGGTAGCTGGGAGGAGTTGGAGGGTGGAGTCAGGGGCAATATCTTGAGGTGGGATATCAGACCTTGGTGGAGGAAAGGGGAGAAGGGCGGCAGTGGCACAAGATCCATATTGTGGTTTCACTGGAAGGACACAGCCTGTCACAAGGAATTACCATTCATTTGCACCAGCAGCACAGTTAGATTGAGACCAGCAAGTGACGATGACAAACAGCACTTGCAAGATCACATAATGAGGGGGCAAGGCTGCTTCACTGGAGCCGCTTCACTCAATTAGTGGACAAGGCTTTTAATGCTGCTGTGCACAACCAAAGCAATTTTGATTACTTAGAGCGAAGTCTCCATTTAGAATGAGTCAGAAGCTGAAACATCTTTTTTTCTCTCTCTCTTTCTTTCTTTTAATATAATTTCTCTCCAGAGAATTTGAATGGTAATAAGCAGTCTGAAAGCTGGACACATTAGCCTCTGTTTGTGGCCAAGTGATGTTGAAATATACTTTTTAAAATAAGTTCAAATAGTATCTATTCTAGCAAATGAAACTGATAAAAAGATAGCAAGCACTCAATACTATGCCAGAAGTAAGGGCCAAATTTTGCTCTTACTCACTGTAGCTTAACTGAATCTTTGAAAGGGGATTGTGGTAGAACAGCCAGAATTTCATGACAGTACACTGAGAGCAGTAGCATTCTTTGCTTGCATCCACTTGAGCTGAGCTCACAATTACTAATGCAATTGATTCTGTTAGCCAAAGACCAAAATTGGATTACCTCCTGAGTAGGAGGTAAAACTTTCTGTTTGTTCAGCATGGAATTTAGGTGATGTTTAGGAAGTACAATTTAATCCCAAGAAACTCACTAAAACCTGAGCGAAGTCTGTTAATATTAACAATGCTTCTGAGTTATTTTTGCTACTTTTGGTAGCAGGTTTGGACCTGAGTTTCCACTGTTGAAAGGGGACCCGCACAAATAACTGTGCATTAAGGAAACTTTTGCTGGGCAAAAGAACGTGCTGCCAACAGTTTAAAAGTAGATCCTGTGAACAAGATGCTGCTGTCAAACCCTCCTTACCATTGTGCCTTAGGGATTCAAGTGTTCACTGACATCAGGACCTGAACTTAAATTAAGTATGATTTAGAACAAGGATCTGTGTGTGCACCACACTCTTACATCTGCCCTAGCCAGTGGTACATCAGGATCTCCTTATCGGTCTTTTCAGTCCAAGTTCTGGATAAACACTTACAAATCTCCTGGCACGAGAAGTGGACCCCAGACAGCTGTTTTCATAGGACTTGCCTGCTCACACACCTGCAGAATTATTCTATTTCTCCTTCCATAAACACATATGCATGGCTCTGTGTATAGATGGACTAGGAATGGCATGCAAGATTAAGAAAAAATTCACCCAAGACCTTTCTTCAATTTAGGAAGAAAGAGGATAAGAACACGAATCTCCCATGCACCCATGAACAGCCCTTATCACTAGACTGTACAGTTAATGAGTCTTCTTGGAAATCCCAAGAAATCAAAATACTTTGTTTCATGTGTATTGAAATGAATCATTTTGATGTTCAGAATTTTATTTTCATCTTTATTTTGGCTGAAATTACTTATCAGATTTGACCCAAATTCCTGAAGAACTTCCGCTGCTTAGAAACTGAATTTTTAGATGCACAAATTTGTTTCTGCTGGAAAAATCTCTACCAAACATGCAACATTTCAGTACTTCATCAGGATTTCTTACAAGTGGGTGGAGGGGACTGGGGGTGCGTGCTGCAGCTGAGAGAAAGGGATTCCTTATCAAAGAATCAAGAGAGATTATTTATCACCCACACTTCTCCCTATATCTGATCTAGTGCAAAACTGTATTTTTCCACTGGCCTCCAAAGCAGCTGGTAGCGCCCAGTCCCTGTGTCAGGGCACCCAAACCAACAGACCAAATGTCTGATGCATTAAGGGCACAGAGTGGATACAAGCTTTGCCTAAAGCACAGAACCAGGAACATTTTAAACTGCTTCATTTCGCAGCTCCAGTACAGCTACGTATGTATAATTTATTTAAGATTTGACTCGGCAGGGTAGCTGCATGCAATCAGCATATTGTTTTTGTGAAGGTTCCCCCCTATTGCCCCTTAGACAGATTTTAACTGTCAGTATATTGGCCCTTTGAATTTTTGTTTTCATAATACCGTAAGCTATTTGAACATACATTATTATATACTAATCACTGCTTGTCCAATTTTTTTTTTTTTTTTTGAGTCTTACAGGCGACAGCAGAGAACAAGAAATGCAATTTAGTTGGAACTTCAAAGCAATGTTTCACTATCATCCAAACTGGAGGTCTTTTATGCCTCTCTTACTATTTGGCTTTAAAAGTGAAAGGAAACCAGTTGCTTAAATTTGTTCTTTCAAATTTTCACCCTCCTCCCACTCTCAAATGAGGGACTTTATGATAATAGATAGGCTGATCTTGAGATCAATCACAGAGATATATTACTGTCCTCACATAGTCATAGTATTGCTTACATACATGAATTAAAGATTGCCTAAATCCTGGCTCTGAACATTTCTAAACTTTAAAAAGATAGAGATCTATATTTGAATTTCATATCCATCTCATATCTCTATAGTGGGATGAACAAAAACACCCAACGCAATCACACCTGAACTCTACAAAAACTGGATCTTTCAAGATTTCCTATCATCATGTGGACTTTTGTACATAACAAACTTGCCCTGACAAGCTAATACAGAACAGCTCCACTCCACATTCATCCTTATTTCTTTTCAGGAGTGCCTTTGTATGGTTGAGCTTTGCTTTAGAAGTGGATTAAGGTACACTCCATATGGCATTTTTTGTGGTGAAGCAAAGTGCCACAACAGGAACCAGTGCAGACCAATATTCAATGCATAGCCAAGTTTGTCCATTAATGACCTAATGCAGGGCAAGCCTGAAAGATATATTCAGTTTCAGTAAGATGCTGGATGCTCAATGAAAATATTTCAGTGAAAAATTCAGTGGTTCACAGGTGCAAAAGGACATTTTTCTTCTGTAAATGTTATAAACAGTTACTTTATAAATTTAAATCCACAAATTGGACAGATTCCATATTTTTAAACTTAAATCCCATATTTGAATATCCGTCTGTGCTATGCATGCAGTGGAAACAGCATCTTAGGACATGCAGGAAAGACATAATGGACTTCCACTTTTTATATAATGGCTCTCTAGCCATTCCTAGCAGCCCTGGTTCCTCCTTCCCCTTCATCCTCTCATTCCTTTCTCCCTTCTTTTTGACCTAACAGTCCAGTCTAGACACTTTTTTGCTTTTGTTAAAATCCAGCTAGTTCTGTGAAGAGAAAAATAAAATAAACTCTTCTAAACAATATTTTTTAAAGGAAATCAACAAAAACTTTGATATTTAATTATGACACTTTCAATAAAGCAAAATGGTTTTAAACTTTTACACAATAGGAAAGTTCATCCGAGTGGAACAATTGGTAGTGGAGCAGAGAACGAGAAACTGAAAAGGTTAAGGTTTTCCTGGATGAAAATCGTAACTCAAACACACACTCAGGGGGACAGTTATACATATGTTTTTGAATAAAAACTCTAACCTGGCATGATTAATTTTGGCCTTAGTTTTGTCAAAATATTGAAGTCCATATGGCACAAAGCAAATAATTTTACATTTTTATTTTAAACCCCTGTGTTTTTCTTTCTATTCCCTTCTCTTCCACCACACACACTGGCAGCCACTACCAATACGCCAAATGCCAAATCAACCCTGCAAGCTGGCTGGCACAAGCGCTCTACAATACTGGCACACACTTCCCTTTGCAGGGGGATTCTCTCTGAAACCCTGTGGCACATCCAAGCCTCCCTGCTTTGCAGCTGAGGACCCTGTCTATCCCAGTCACATCAGCAACAGGGTGCCTTGACTGTCAATGTGCTGCCCATTTCATCATGCTTAAATCAAATAAAACAGCTTCACTTCGCCTCAGTGCACCCACTCCCCCTCCCACCCCAAAGAATCAGTCAGTGCTTTACAATATTATTGTTTCCAGCAACGGAGAGGTGTTGCTGCTGCGGAAACACGGGATGCAAATCACTGCAACGTGAGTAAGAACAAGAAAAAAAAAAGACATGACTCAGGCAGGCTGAGCAAACTCCTGCACCTACAGTTGGCTCCACAGAACACTGGGGCTTAAATGGAGCAAAAGGTTGTCACTCCTTTACCTCTTGTCCATGAAACCTTCAGTCACCTGCAGAAAAATCAGGAAAAATGACGGCTTTGTTGACCCTGTCAGGATTCAACTAGTATTTGAGGTTCAAATACTAAATCATTCCCTTTGACAGCCTCCTTGTTTGTTTTTTCCCTATGCATGTTCCTCTAATATATGGCATTATATATATATTAATACTGTTTTTAGACAAAGACCAAGACTGGGCATTGGACAGACAAGCACGCTGTACTGAACCAAAGGTGCATATACCTTCTACATCATTTTCTACAGGTGTACACTAAGTTCATGGCCAGACATGACTGCCACCTCCCAGTGGGATCAGTGACCTCTGCAGCTACAAGAACAATGTTCAGGATCTTCCAGACAGCCCTGATGACAAGATCAAAATACTACTCCTTTTTCACTCATAGCAGACAACAGTGAATCCATCATCTGTGAGTGCCTGTTTTGAGGGAGGTTTGGAGCATTTCTGACCAAGACCCATTTCTTGGGCTGCACAGTGCTGCAGTGCACAGGCTGGAGGAGACTCTGGGGAAATGCTGTGCAGCCACAGTTGCTCAGAGGTCTTCACATCAGCCCGACATCTGCCACCTGAGCATAACCCCATGTGCTGCTCTTCTCTTGAGACGTGCCAAGGAGCCAGAGGACTGGGGGAGGGTACCAGCAGTGGCCTGTCACGCTAAGGACACGGCCTGCCGAGTGTGGCACCAACTGGAGCTCCCAAAGTGCTGGATGCTCCCTCTTAGGGTAGCTCCACCTTGCTGCAGCCCTGGCTGGGAGCTGAATGAGGAACAGGTAATGAACTGGTCATGATTTGATTACTCCCTGCCACAGCGTCATGGTCAATTGGGATCACCCAATGACAACAAAGCTGAAAACTTCCTTCTGTGAAGCCTCATGGAGAGGAAGGAAACTTTGGTCTCTTGTAACCACACAGCACAACCACACTGTCTGCGCATTTCCACAGTACTAACTTTCTGTTGGAGCAGCAACTCCACCTAACAAATGTAACTTTAACAACAGTAAAACAATCTAATAGCTTTGCATGCCAGGGGGCTAATGTGGTGGGCCATTTAACGCTGCACTAAATAGCCCTGGTTTGGTTCTCATTGCCAAGTGCTGAACTGAGAATTGCAACTGCAGGAGCAGTCCCTAATTTGTTAGTTAAAGGGGGTCATTGCTCATAGGGTGGGGAAGAGGAAAGAAGGGGGAAATATCAGACAACTCTAAACATTCAAAGTCGACAGAAGGTTGCACTCCTGAGAGAGGCAGTATTTAGTTGAAAGCCTGACAAAGCTCTGCAGCTGTGAGGCCCGTGGTGGTTTTACTCGACACTAAAAAACTTGCCATAAGATACTTGTAACCTGTATAATAGGCTTGGTGGGAATGGGAAAGCTGGGAATGAAAGGAAGGTGAAAACATCTTGCTAATAACACTGCGGTTTCGTTTCAACCGGCCCTCAAAACCATGCACCATGCAGGCTGCCAGCACAGCAAAGTAGCAGCAACATAAATAAATTGCTTTCCCATCTACTCTTCCTGAAAAAACCCAAAACTCCCAAACAGATCTGATTGCAAAGGACATCACTTAAAATGATACAACAAAACAAGCCAAAATTTACAGGGCACCTCTGCAAAAGGAGAGCTTTATTCCTGAATGTTAGAACCCTAAAACAACCGTTTTCTCTAATTTCTGCCATCACTCAGACTGGCCTTGAATTACCTCCTGATAGGCCTCCCATGTGCTTGCAGATGAGAGAGTGTAATGGGGATCTGTTAATTAACTAGAAGCAAAGTTGCACGGTGGGGATCAAACACTGGATGCGTCCTAAAACTCCCACAGAGAAGATGAAATGCAGCGCAAACTTTAAAGACTTCCCGTCATTAGCCAAGACCTTGGCTGCTCCTGGCCCAGACCCCTCCTGTTTCAGAGAACAATGAGGACAATGATGGCAGAAATGAAATAGTGCAGCAAGGAACAAAGGAATTAGCTATTTACCCACAGAGAGAGAAAGGAAAAGAGGGGCAGGGGAGAAGGGGGAAGGGAATTTGCTTTTTTCTAGGGTTTCTGTCTACTTTTAATTCATTTATGGCTGCCAGGGACTTGCACACAGAGCACGCCCAGGAGCATTGTGTTCGAGCTCAGTGTTAATACATGTAACATCTACTGTTTACTCCCAGGCAGGAAGGAGAAGGAGCTGGGGCAGAGGGGCAGTGGGGAAGGAGGAGAGGAGATCTTCCCTCTTCAAAGCTGCTTGAAAGAGACAGGCAGAGATGAGCAAAAGGTTGTGTCTAACATCTCTGAACCTGCTTCCATGCAGGCTATTATTCTTTAAAAGAGCTCCAGGTAGGGCAGATCGCTGTGGGCAGGACTTGCACTTGGCACTGAAATGAAAAGGGAGGGCACTAGGACAGGGACATGCAGGTGAGGTGACAGCAAGTGCTGTGGAGCCAAAGGGACAGGTTTAATGGGCTTCCTCCAGTGCCTTCAGATCAAGGCAGATCTTGGGGTGGAGGCGCATGGCCCAGCAGTGCTCTGAGGAGACACTGAGCCTCACTTCCCTGTGCTTCCAAAGGACTCTCAGCACCACAGGGCACCACACTAGTAGCCAGCTTCTTCAGCAGTTCCACAGATAAATACTGCCCCCAACTTCAATGAACTGGAAATCCAGCTATGACTAAACTGTGCCTGTCCCTCAGACTCAAGGACATGGCACTAAACTGGGACCTTACCATACAGGCACCTGGATGCAAGACTGGATACACTAAAACACCCCAACTGGCATTGTAAGCCTATGTTTGAGTGGCTCACTTGAGCACCAAACGATAATTTCCTTCATCTTACCTTGCATCGGAAAAAAAAAAAAAAAAAAAAAGCTTTGTCAGATGGCTATTTTCATGAAGCCTGAACCCCAGGATGCAAAGCAGCACTGTGTTTCCATTGAAAGCCTGGAGAACAAGGCACACAGAAGTCACACTACACAAGGACAGCCCTGCATTATTAAGACTCTACAGTTTCACCTACAAAACCATCAGACCTCAAAGAGAGGGGTAATAGATGTATCATGAGAAGCTGAAGGAAACAGCCTAATCCTCCTAGTAGGTTCTTTGTGAATGGGGTTTTTTTGGGGCTTTTGTCTCTCTTGAAGAAGGAGCTGGAGAAGCAGAGGCTCCACTGAAAAATAAGCCTGCAGCTGATCAGATTTAATCTTGGCCTAAACAGTGGCCTTAGGCAGCAATGGTTTCAGTCTGTGTTTCGCACATGACTGCTTTTGATAAGGAATCAGGAACGTAAGCCCCAGGTGAGGATGAAGCACTTAGACTATTTTCTGGTTGCTTAGGAGAATTTGGTGGAGGTGTCAGTCTTTCTCAGAGGTAAGAGCAAATGATACTATTTACATACATTTTAAAAATAAGAGGCATAACCATTTGAGTTCCAGACAACCTGTTCAGAAGAATCAGTGTGTGTTTCACAGTTTAGCAAAAGAGACAAGACCTTCTGGGCTTACAGTTAATAAGATCAAAACAACAGCTAAAAAGCCCATCGCACATCAGGCATGTTTGGCCATGTAGAAGAGAAACACAGGAAACTTCCCTGGCATTCAGTCCAGGGAAGCTCCACTCACCATAGAATGAGGGCAGGGGACAATGAGGAGAAGTCCTTTGATACCATAACCAGTGTCTCAGCACTGTCCTACATTAACTAGCTCCACAGGTGGGAAATAAAAGGTGAAGGGAAGGTTGGGGAATTTCATCTTTGGTTTGGTGCATCATAAAGCCGGCTGTATTTTCAAAGGGGAAAGTGATGTCTATTTTTTTCAAAAAGCATCTCATTCCTGTGACAGATACTGAAGCTTTCACATAACCAGCATCATTCATGCATTGCTTACATATCACTCAGCCCTAACTAAACTGCACTACAATATCTTGGAGAACATCTTAACTGCTCTTTTACTCTTCTCTCATCCACCAGCTCTTGCTCCTTCCCCCAAAGACTGTTTCCCATTGTTTGGAAGACATTGCCATCATGACTTCTATGTGTGATTACATTTTCCTCTACCAATGAGATCCAGACAACCACCTGGATACAAAAAGAGAGAATAAAGGGGACTGATTTTATGGAATTTGTTCAGATCTCATGCAGAACACACAAGATTGTCACTCCAAAGGGAAAACGGCTCTAACATGGCACAAATACATGAGATTAATCCTTACCAAAAGGTCTAAAGCAAAAAGTAACAGAGTCCAGGTTGTAAATTCTTTGCTTTTATGCACCTCTGACAGCAAAATGACTGTGTTAAAATAAGTGATTTTTAAAAATCTGTTATATTAATTCATTTGGCTTATATCATAGAGAGAATCATCCCATCACAAAATCTGCCAAAAGGTTCAGTTATTATTAGCCTCTAAGATGCAAGCTAATTGCTTTCTGTGTTTTTCACCAAAACCAGCTGAGATCCTGAGGTTCACAAAAAGGATACTGCACATGCTCAGAAATTTTCCAGTCCTGAAGATTTTTAATTACAAATTTGACATTATTCTTCCCCAGTGTAAAATCTGAGGCTTGCATCTTACAGAGGCTTTGCAAGCCTGTAACTCTGCACTTGTCAATAGTCTTGCTGAAGCTAGGGAGACTATTCAGACACACAAACCAACATGTGAACCAGCCAAGCCTTTGCAAAATCAGAGCCAGATTATCACAGTGAATACTACAGACCTTGCCACAACTGCCTGAAATGAAATTCATTTCTAAAGAAATATATCTGACAGAAATTTTATGGAGAAATGGTTGGGTCTCTCTTCTGTAAAAAAAAATATTGAAACAGGTATCCAAATGTTAGTACTGCACAGTCTCTCTAGTTTTATATATCTCCTCCTTCCTTGAAGGTGAGGATGCAGGTAGTCTAGAAAAGCCAAGTGGTTTGACTTCTACACTCTGGTAACTCTCTGCTGCCATTGCTATTTCATGCAACAACAGCACCTTCACACAGCGCACTTTGAAACAGGCACTCTCTGCTCCAGTTTATTCTGGAAGCAGGAGGAGGGAGAATATCCTTGATGCTTGTTCAAGGGCTGGAGTTCAGGAAGGTGACTCAGCTCAGAGCATGGTCAAATCGACACCAGAGCATGCTCAAGTGAGAGGCACAGGCCTGGCTGGCACTTAATTTTCTTTTACCTCAAGTAGGGCAAATGTGAATGGTTTAATCCTGATCGATTCATTTTACTCCACTAGTTTGTCTCTTAGAAAGACCTGTCAATAAATAGTTGAAATTAGCTATATAAGCAGACAGCACTACAACGCAGAAGAGAACAATGGTTCATCCAACTTTGCCAGAAAAAAACCCAGCACTCCTATTTTTAAGGGTATGATCCTTAGCCTACTGACATCCTCCAACAAGCTGAGGGTTCTGCCTCATTCCTCAGCATAAGGACCTGCACAGCCAGGCCCCACCTTTGCTCAAACAATCTATTCTGTACACCACTCATTTCTCTGGAAGTGGAAGCAATCCCACCCTATAAAGTCAGCAGTACAGAGGTCTCTTCCCATCTCTAAAACAACAAATCACTACAGTGTAAGTCTTACCACTGCTACTCCCCATTTCCAAGTTACTTACTCCAGCCACAGCAGTTCACCAAAACCTTTTGCTGGCTGGTTTGGAAGACGGCCCCTCCTTCTGCTTTGTATCTTGAGCCAATGCAATGCTGCAGAGGTAGCAGCAACAGGACATTGTGCTTTATTTTTCCATGGCATAGGCAGTGACGGGCCTGAGCTTTCATCTGAGGTTTTCTATAGAATCATGGAATGACTTCAGGTTCAAAGGGACCTTAAAGATCATCTTGTTCTACCCACACCTGCCATGAGCAGGGACACCTTCCACTAGAACAGGTTGCTCAGAGCCCCATCCAAACTGGCCTTGAACACTTCCAGGGATGGAGCAGCCACAGTTTGATGTGACTCCTGTCAACCTCTTACATCCCAAAGGGCTGGATGGCAAACTTGCAGGAAATGACCCTCTTGTAACTGAATAATGTAGATTTCATCAGAGGTGAGCAAACATCATTTTCAAATGAGAAAGGTCCAGATTTCAGACTGACATGCAATTTCACTTTCCTTTCTCTCTCCCAAAAACCTTTTTTCAAATGAGTGTATTGCCATGAAAAGTTTTTGTTTTGACAAATACACAATTTTTTTTAAAACACAAATATGTGTTTTCTGACTACTTGACAGTACTGCTTATAAAACATTGCCATACATTTGCTTCAGCTGCATGTGGGCCTAGAACTAAATATAGACTTTAGTTTTCAGAGTTGTCAGTGCCCACCACCTTACCCTCTCTTAAATGCGGAGGTGAGCATGCACTGCAGCATCATGAGCCAGCTTATCTATGATGGATGTGCATTTCATGGATGGGGTGTATATATAATAGAGCACTGCATAACTGCTGTGACTTGTTCAGGAGCTTAATCTTCTCCTGAGTCTCGTTTTTATAGGGCTGCTGAGAAAAAAAAAACAACAACACAAAACCCCCCAACAAGCAAACAAACAAACAACCCCAAAAAACCACCAAACAAAACAAAAAAAAACCCCAAAACCCAACAAAAACCAAACTAAAACCACTGCTTACAAGCACGGGGAGACACTATTAAAGGCAGAGGTCTCTAACATAAGCACAACATGTGATTGGATAATATTGTCTGGATTAGCAGCTTTATAACTTAGCCAAGCCCCAGGGCTACAATTATCTGGTTGCATTAAACTGAAATCACCTGCAAAACCTCGCAGTGAATGAGCCCTTGGAAGTTTCTAATCTGCTCGTTCTCACTTGCAAGTGAAAACAAAATTCGCAAATGGTGAAGAGATGAACAAACATCACAGTGCGAGATTTTCCAACTAATGGTTCTAATTTTGCTTCAAAAGGAATGCCTTTCCATGGCTTTTGGCTCTTGTTTGAGATACTTCCCAAATATAGCATTATAATAAGCAAAGAATAAGAAGATAAAAGTCGCGATAATAGCTACTACCAATTTGCACTTTTATAAACTTTTTCATTTCATTAATTTTGATGCAGAAAATTTGCAAGGTGTGTTCTAAGGAGGAACCAGATTAGACAACACTCCTGTGATTCCTATAGGTCCCAACTCTGCTAATAGCTTGGAGGTTCTCAAACTACGTTGCAATTTCAAAGAGAAACCTTCCAACAATAATTTCTTCCTTTTTACTTCCATCCCTTTCTCTGAGTCATTGACCAGGTGCCACAGCAATAGGAACAAGCAATATCCATCGAGTACCTGAGGCTTTTGCTCCACAGAACTTCTCCAGCCTTGCAGTCTGTCAAACAACCAGCCCCCCCCCCTGAAATGAATGGTCATTTTGGACTCTCTGGTCAGCTCTCACTTCAGGCACTCCCTTCTGTCTGTCTACAGTTCCCTCTGGTGACAGAGATGGACACGGCGAGCTCACACCACCAGCGGTTGTACATCAGGATTTACCAGGAGTTTTACTAGAGTAAAATTATGACCTGATGAATGGAATTATAATTGAGTTACACAGGTAAGAAGGAAACCATAGATAAGAAATTCAAACTTGTGTGGTCGGGAAAGTTGCCTAAAAGATTGAGGCCACTCTGCCTTAGAAATGGCAATCACCTGGGCTGTGTAAGCACATAGACTGAGCTACCCCTCAGCCTTCTGCATATCTATGAGGAAAAGACACTTCTTAAAAGAAAATCATGTAAAATCACCAATAAAGCCATGAGGATGGACAATTACACTCATGTTGTAAGATGAGTGTAGTTACACTCATAAGTGAGAGCCATGTGGGTTTATTACATATCATAGTATGAGAAGCTCTGCTAAAGCATCAGTAAAAAGTCAATAATTACAAAGAAGGTGACATTTGAAGAACTACTCAGGTACTACTGTGTGGGAATTAATGGTACTATTTTTACTGCTGATCTCTGCAAATCCTCCGTTTCTTTAGGCTGGAATATGCAAGTGGGAAGAAAACTTCTAACTAAATTAATTTCCATGCAAACTTTAGAGACAGTCTGGGAGATGTTCTTTAAAACCTAACAATGAAATTTGAAATAACTTAAACTGAACTAATTGATTTTGGATTTTCTCCATCTTGAAAGCTATTTTCTGATATAGTGTTGGGGAGAAATGTTTCATGTGGATATGACTGGTAAATGCTACTATACTTTTATACCAGCACCGTATTTTTTTTCTTGAAAATTAATTTCTTGCCTGAAAAGGATTAAAATAATTTTCCTTTAAAGAAGGCTTTGCTAGATTGCTGCTCTATCTACACTGCACCATCCAGTTGTGTATTTATGTCATGACTTGAAAAAGCTTTCCAAGGCACTCCTAAATGTGCTTTGAACAGATGGGGAAAGGTAATGCATGGCATTTTGTCAGCACAGACACATGCTGATTCTGACGCAAAAAATGACATCGTAGTGTATTGATTTCACATACATTTCCATATGCTTAAATAGTTTTAGCCTGTATGTTACTCAAGCATTCATTTTAAGGTAACAACACTATTTAAACTTCATTTTTTCCATTTATCTTCTCATTATCAGAATCTGTATTTCATTCCAAATATAGCTGCTTAGGTATGTAGGTGAAAAAAAAATACAAATCAATCAACCTTCCCATCATCCAATGTATTGACAAAGCAGAGGCATTAAACATGCAGGCCATCATAGATGCTTAGATGATTTTCTGGCAGCTCCAACCCATCTCACATCTGCAGCCGGTGGTGTGCTGAGACCTCTTTTTCTCAGGTCCCCATATGCACAGACTCCAACTCTTCTCCTCAAAAGTGTGCATCTCTTTCCTTGCACTGGCTATTTGCTACCTCAGCAAGGCAGAGAAAAGAAATCTGTCACATGTTCTCTCCTGAAAGGTTCAATACCTTCCCGCAGAAGGGGATGTCTCACACCAATAACAGGTGCCCCAGGGAAGAGCCACACTCCTGCTGCTGTGACAAGTTCCGTCAGACCTATTTGTGTGCACATTCCCATCTTTACCAAAAGCAACATTGTTGTCCTCTGCCTCTGCCAGCCACTTATTTGATTTTATTTCTGTTCCACAGTTCAGTACTCTCTTGTCTCTGTATTTCTGACCTGAGCTTTAGGAGGAAAATAACACATCTCATCTAGACTAGAAAGGAACAGTTCCATTTAGGTCTAGTTTAGCTAGCAAAGCCCTCAGCTCATTCTGGGGCTCAAACGCAGACTGAGCTTTTACTTCAGCTGGATACAGTTGTATCAACAGCATTATCCTCCATTTAAAACAGAAAGAGAGGTGGAGGCAGATGGATTTAAGTAGTTCTAGCTAAACTCACCTTAACCATGACTTCCCAGCCATCATCGCAAAGACAAAGGCAGCAGAAACATGGAAGCCAGTGAGTTCACAGTCTAGCAAAGAACTCCACAGGCTAGGTAAACTTGTTTAATTTTATCACTCAATAAAATTGCTACTGGATACACAATTTAGCATTTCAGAGGCTTGTAATTTCAGAGCTGAGCTTTCCATTGAGACAGTGAGAATATTTTTAATAAAAGCAAAGCAACTTATTTTTTCTCTCAGCTTAGGGACAGCTGAGCCATTTTGGCTGAAAAATTATTTTAATTTTTTTTTTAAATGTCTGAGGCAAACACCCAAACTGGAAAATATCAGCCAAAGCTGAAATTGTTTGGCAAAGATATGAACAGCTGAACTAAGAGTTTTAGGATGGAAAGCATCAAGCAATCTTCAGCACAGACATAACTTCCCATACCTCCTACTGCCTCTTTCCCCACGCTGCTGCGGTGGTCAGGAGAGGTGGTCTCCCCACCAGCAGCAGTTCCAAAGGTGCAAAAATGCTGTGGAGAACAGACCAGCATCCGCCTGCTAAAGAGCAGTTCCATAGAGCAAGACCCACTCTGAGATTTGTGAATCTTGCTTTGAACCACCTGACCTTCAATGCTGTTGAAAAGGGATTGCTGAGCTAAACAGACCCCAGACAAATCAGCACAGCAAAGCCCTCAGCACAAACTGTCCAGCAACAGCAGCCAAGCAAAAACCCTGGACAACAATTCAGCCTCCTGTCTCCCATCTTTATTTGCAACTCATATATACCTATTACAGGTTTTGTGTAAAAAATATGGTCCATTTTTACCTTGACCAACCATAGCTTTCCTCCATAGTCACTGGAGGAAAAAAATTTCCTTCACTAGAAGTACAAGGAAGCATAAAGCTAAAAAGATTAACAGGTTAATAGTTTATCTTTTTTTTCTCTCTCTCTCTTTTTAACTTAGTGGCATGAATACTCAAGACCCTTATAAATACCAACTAAGATTTCACAAGCTGGCATGCTTGAATTTTTAACAGAGGAACATTTTGAGGTGCAAGCCAAATACTCTGTGTTAAGGTAAAAGGAAATAAAAAAGTTGACCATAACCTGAGGCCTTGGCTCCCGCCAAGTGCCTGTTGTTATGAAAGCAAGGTGCTCCACACGATCTAATCATGGCACTAAACCTTGTTACAAGCCCTTTTACAGCTCCAATATCTGGGTTACATGGAAACACGCTGGAGAGCCTCCTTGTACTATGAAATAAATGTCATTCTGACTGGCATCCTCTCTTCCAGCAAGTAATTTCCCTCTGCTGATAAATCGATACAGCAAAAACAAATGAGAGTGCACAATGGGCACATTGAGGATTACATTTTTATTCATTTCAGAGCCCCTGCAGCAGAGTTTTTTTAAACACAATAGCAGAAAATGATGCACTCAAGCTGGGGGCAAGGGGGGAGGAAAGCATACCTTACAGAGGAAGAGAGAAGGAAAAGAGCAAGAAAGGAAGAGAGAGTAAAAAGGGAAGGAAGAAAAAGAACCTCAGAATTTAGAACACATTTGTAAGCCTCAAGTTCAGGGTGGGTGTGTGTTCAGCAAGTATTTCATTTGGCTTATTTCGAAGTTCTTGTTTTTTGTTATAGCAACAATATTTTGCCTTTTTCCCCCCTTTCCTTCCTTTTTAAATTTTAATTTTAACTCTTCCATGCTTTATTCCAAGGAACTCTTCTTACCCTTTCCATCTCAACTGCTGTACTAATACATCTAGGACACCACCAGTGCTGCCCACATCTACAGTAATTCATGCCAAAATGGTTACATCAGAAGGCACACATTTGGTGTAGTGGAGATGTAACTGTACGAAAATGGACCAAACCTGAAAGACTTCGGAGTTTCAGCTCAAGGAACTGATCCACCATCCAGTGATGTCAGGAGAGATATTTTCAGTGACCTGTAGCAGGTTCTGACCTAGCCCGGTCACCTTCAATTACACATGTTTTGGCCCCAAGACTTGAGAATTCAGTCTTTTGAAGTTAAAAAGCAGAACTGAAAAGAGCTGAACTTCTTTTCTCCCTAGGGCATTCAGCCAAAGAGGGTGCAGCCATGGATTTACTGAGGTGCAACCCCAGGGGCAGGAGCCCAAGGTGTTGGGGAACTGGTTGGCCAGCACAGACGTAAAGAGCAGCTCAAGGGCACAACAGGACACCAGCAGCACTGGCCAAACTCACAGGTTTTTGGCATTCACCCACTGCTGTTGAGAGGCCAGATGTGGTATTACAGAATGTAGGTGACAGAGGAATAGGCCTTGAAAGGCAGTGACCTCCTGTCTTTGGTGCGGAAGAACCCATGATACACATCCTGGGTCACGAGGGCAGTGGTAGGAGAGCACTGTGGGTTTGGGAACTGCTGGAGCTGTTAGAGGTGAGAAACGCTGTTTGTTACTGTAAAACGCATTGTTTACCTGTTCCCATAAAAGGTAATATTCTGAAACAGAATTGGTGATTGGGGCACACTGGGGTGCAGAGTTAGTTCCTGTTTGTGGGATGGTAGATAAGGATTTTTCACTGCGTAATAAAGGTTTTTGCACAGCACCACCTTGTGAAGTCCAGGACCCCTCATCAATCACCGCAGCCAGACCCCAACAGCTCCAAAGACTGGAGACCACTGCATGTCTACAGAAGACTTGGAACCAAGACAGCCAAGGGGGAGCTCAGGAAAAGACGCCAGACATTGTTACAGCATAACCCTGACTTGAACATGCCACAGGAAGGAAATCTGGTGAGAACATGGTCCTAACAGCCCTTGTCCCTCAGAGGGACTCCAGCAAATCCAAGCAGGGCTTCATTTCATCACTGTATGTCCACTAGGAACTGGACCACAGTGACAAAACATTGTACATTTACTGCCACGTGACTGCTGGTTTGTGGCCACTTTCAGTAGTGTCACAGCCCTGGTTTGAACCAATAATCTCAAGGTGAGAGGCTGTTGAATATCATTACTAGCTCTCCATGCCTCATTAAATTTGCATTTATTTGGTTCTCCCTGATAGTGGTTCCTACAATGACCAACTAGAAATTTAGAAATTACACAGAAATGTGCTTTTTTTCCTTTCCTTTTCTCCCATCCCCCCCCCTTTTTTTTTAAGCTGAAAGGCTGTAACACAACAGCAACATAATGCAAAGTGAAATCCTTTTACAACCCTGGGAAGGCCAAGATGTGTGCCCAATAAATGTAAGCAGACATGATATTCTTTATAATCACAGCAAGATGAAGATGTGAACTGAATAAATGCTTTAAAAACATCATAGATTTTATTAGATGCAAAAGATTGAAGCGTTAGGCACCTTTTAGCTCAACTTTCATTTAATTTACTGCTTGCTGTACTGTAGTCTAAAGGGAGTGAAAAAATCCTCTCTCTAATTTTTTTTCCCTTTTCATGAGCTGACCAAGGAGATGAAATCTGGGTACTTTAATTACCATTCAGAGCCAAAGGCCTGGCCTTTGATATGGAAATCCCACTTCAACTCCAGCTTGCTGCTGCCTTTCCCGGTCCCCTTCTCCTTCCAATCTCACAACATGAATTTTAAGTAGTCTTGTCAACACCTGACCGTGAAAGCTAACAGAAGCCTGTGCTGCTAAGTTGGTGCTGTTGATAATTTTTGTAATATTTTTTTTTTTAATTTTACTTTTCCATAGGAGGGAGAGAATGGGGTGGGGAGAGGCAGGTTAGAAATTGGACAAATCTAAGGAAGGAGATCTTCTCCTTCCTTGTCCACACGCAGCCTGGCCCGGCTTACGCAGCAGCTTACATGAAAGGGTGAAAGAAAGGAGAAGCAGGCGGGGCAGGGGGGGAACGGATGAAAGCTGTCATGTACAGTTACCCTGTTATTGTCATCTGCCTGCTGCATGACTCCCAGCTTTGCTATAATTATTAATTGCACTTGTCAACTGTCATTAATTCCTCTTTAGCATCCCTGTCTTGGAGTAATTAGACAGAACAGCCTCACTGCACTCATTGTTTTGAGAGGCCCCTGAAAGAGCCCAACGGGCCCGTGAAGAGACAACCATCATTAATACAATAGAGCACCTCAGCATTAACCCTTTCCAAGGTGGAGAAATCAGAAGCTGATGGCTCTCCTATCCTAGGAGTTCCAGTCACTGAATGCCCTGATTCCCTTTTCCCATCCAATGGCTCAGGAACAGCTGGAGGCTTCAGGTGCTTCAGCCTGGGGCCCTCCACTCGAGGGGCTGCAAGGAAGCCTGATTTTCTGAGGGCAGGGGCTCAGCCCTCCCCAGCTCTATCCAAACGTGATCTTCTGCCCGACTCTTAGAGGAAGGTACAAAACACCAGACTTTATAAAATTACCATCTTCAGCTTTACCTGTCACTGGTGTTCAGGAAGGTTGACCAAAAAGCAATTGTGGGATGTCAGCGTCCTTTGATGCTCGTTTTCCCCCCCCTCACCTGAGGGAAGGGATGCAGAGCATTTGTTCTGACTGTGACTGCTGAGATCTCCAAGCCCAGCTTCGCCATCTCTGCCCCCACAAGTGAGACCCCCCCCCAGTAATCTTCCCATGCCCACATATGCACTCCCAAAATTCTGAATTCCCCAACCCAGTCATCTCTATGCCATTACACAGGTACAAGTGGTGACCACAATCTTTCATACACTTGCCATTGATTTGGTGGCCACGGATACGTGGCAGGGAGTGGACTCTCCTCTGCCAGGGCTGCAGTACCACAAAGGATAAAACCTCAGGTGTGTGGGAAAGGTTCAGCAGGAAGGCCCAGTTAGCAAGCTTATGAGCAAAGGATAAAGCCAACAAATGGGTTGATACTGTATTTGTATCCAGTCTTGGGAACAAAGCTGCACTTTCCATTGGAATATCAAGCTGCTTCTGGGTGGGAAATAAAAAAGAGGGGAGGAAAAAAGTGTTCCCTCATTTAACTTGAATTTATTCTGGTGCCTGATTATATAAATGGTGATTGAAAAAAACCCAAACAAACAAGGAGGAACAACCTGTTGCTGCAACAAGCAAAATATCTCTGCAGTTCAACTCAGAGTTTTCTGCTTAGGTTTACCAAACACTTCCCCTGCAGCCAATCCACTCTCTCTTCCCATCTTTTTAATTGTAATGCTGGAATTCAAGTTTTTATGTAAAAAAGAGAAGCCAGCAAGGCAGTAGCCAGACTTAATTTTACTGTTGTTTGGGAACACTCCAAGGAGCTCCTGGGCCACTGGACAGACCCGCCTGGGGCCAGGGAAGACCATACTGCACAACTGCTCCCTCGGTGCCATAGCTGGGAGTAGAGAGAGCACAAATATTTTTTCCCTCTAAAAATCCCAGGAGAGACTCCTATACACCTTAGGCAAGCAATCTTGCCAAACCTGGTCACACCAAATAAGATGTTCAGCAACAGTATTCCTTGAATGATATATTTTAAGTAAAACTACATATTCCTGGTTTAAAATCAGAGCCTGGACTACCGAAAATGAAAAGGAACTTTCTTCATTCTAACTTAAGGGCAACAAGAGACCTTTGTGAAAAGGTTTTTTTCTCCCCATTAAATTTTGACTATCTTTTCAATGCTTACCCGACTGAGATCAAAGCCACAAATTAATGAAGCAAATATACTCTAAACCAGCATTTCAAAGTCATAAAATGTTAAAGAACCTTATTCAGAGCTTCACCTTCTTTGAATCTGGCTTAGTAGCTTGTGACTTACTGAAATAACAGAGAGCTTTGTATAAAGCCATGTGGAATGTATTTATAGCACATATAGAACCAGAAAAATATTTCATAAGCATATGCATCAGATTTTTGGCACTGTGCACCCTGCATCAGAAATAAGAATTTGGCCACAGTTCTAATCAGCAAACATTTATTCACTTTTCTCTATTGTGGCTGCAGTCAACCACTGTAAAAATTAGAGTGATTTTTTCAAAACAGGGCCCAGTTCAGCTGCATGCTAAGTACCATCACTGATTATATTCCTTCTGCATTTTTTAAAGATGGATTTCAGTGTCCCACAAAACTGCCTCTGTCTTGTATAACAACAAGATTCGACAGCCAAATCTTATTGTTACCTTATTAGTGAGAAGCTCTGCTAAATCACCTTTAAATTGCACACAAGGCCAAATTTCTCTAAAGGTCAAAATGAATACAGCACACACATATTATTACAGATTTCTGAATGGCCAGTGATACTAATTCCTCAAGTAAATAAAACAATTCTATCTTCCTGTGCTAATGCCAGATGTTTATTTCACCTTCTTACATGAGTATGCTCTTGGGACAGACGTAAACCAATCCGGATTGCTGGCAAGGAAGGCATCCTAGGATAAAGCTGGCTGAACTCACTGATGATTTCAGGTTTTCAGTGGGATCTGCTGAGACATTTCTGTGATTCAGCCAGAAGCTCCAGCATTAGCTCCGGTTAATTCAGGAAGGTGACAAACAATAGGTGGTTAACAGCCATTTCAGTGTGAATTCACTTGCTTTCTGTGGTGAACTTCTGTCACCAGTGCATTCTGATGTACAGCTGGGAAGTTTTGCCAATTCAAAGTACAACTCAGGGAGCAGCTCTTTATGAAACGGATTCAGCTGCAGATCCATGCATTCCTCTAATGCTTAATGCCTGACCGCTGCACACGGGATATTCCCAAACCATCCCCAGCCCATTCTTTCTCCTCCCCTTTACAGGCCACACTAGCTGAAAAAGCAATTAACAAGAGCCCAGAACATCCAACATGTGCACAACCCTAAAACCACACCAATGTCATCACAGATAATAAATTCTGTTCCCCAGTCTCTCCAATGAAGAGTGTTCAAGTGATGATCAACCAACAAGCCAAGTGTTCAGCTGCAAACTCAGCCCATTCTGAACAGCTTTTGCTCAAGGCACTCTGAAGCAGAAGATTAAAAAGCCCCTCCCAAACGGATTAAAAACCCTGTTAAATGACCATCTTCCAGGTCATTATGGCAATAAGTAATATGTATATACACATATATAGAATCCATATATACAGAAAGAAAAAAAACCCCTCAGACATTCCTTCTCTAGAGGATTACTTCAAGACTTTTGACTTCAGAGAGATTGAAACTGATTCTCCTAAGCAAGAAGCTTTAACCTAAATCAGAATTCACCTCTCCACCAATCAGAAAGAAGCTTTTTTGGAAACTTATACTTCCTAAGAGTTATATGGGCCTTAATCCTCTTGGAAACAGTTTTAGGTCATTATTCCAGGAGTTATTAGGTTGGAAAACAGCTTCTAGGCAAATGATGCTATTCACAAACCTTTTACACCAGAAATAATGGTTGGATTATTTCTGCCTCAAAAGTAGTCTTGAGGTCTGATTTCTGATTTTCTTTATATCTGATG
>VYZT01007391.1:0-26015 GCA_013400735.1 Pomatostomus ruficeps | reverse complement strand
TTCCTAATATCTAATTTAAATCTTTCAGTTTAAACCCATTACCCCTTTTTCTATTACTACACTCCCTGATAAAATGTCCCTTCCTACCTTTCACAGTAGCTGTTTTGGGGCTGTATTTTGGATTTGTGCTGGTAACAATGTTGGTAATACAGGGATGCTTGCACTCTTGCTGAGCAGTGCTTGCACAAAGTTATTCCATCCCACCAACAAGGTGGCTGGGGATGCACAAGGAGTTGGGAGGGGACACAGCTGGGACAGCTGAGCCGAGCTAGCCCAACATATATCCTCTGCCACATGGTGTCATGCTCAGCAAATAAAGCTGGGGAAAAAAAGAAGGTGGGGGCAATCAGAGTGATGACATTTGTCACCCCAAGTCACTGTTACAAAAGATAGAGCCCTTCTTTTTGGGAGATGGCTGAACATCTGCCTGCCCATGAAAAGTGGTGAATGATTTCTTTGTTTTGCTTCGCTTCCATGTATGGCTTTTCTTTACCTGTTAAATTGTCCCTACCTCAACTCACTTCAAGTTTTCTCACTTTTACACTCCCCATTCTCTCCTCCATCTCACTGGAGCCTGTGAGAGGCTGAGTTGTTGGCTGAAGTAAAACCAGAACACTATACTAAGTAATTTAATCAAAATAGCCTTGTATTTATCACAATGCCTTCCAGCCGACCAAAATACAGGCATGGTAAAAGCAGCTCAGCTGAATTAAGATAATTTATTGTTTCACCAAGGAAATATTCACTAACTGCTATTCACTAAGAGCAAATCCATCAGTGTTTAAAAAAGAGAAAAATATGACTTAAAATATTTTTCAATTCTCTTGTGAATTTTTAAATCAGTTTCCTGCCTGTGGTTCTTGTTTTGTCTTTCTCCATTTATGTCTAAAAAATTTAATCCCCAGTGTACCAATTTACTGTTACCTGCTGGGGCAAACTGTGGAGTTCCTGAGGGTTGCACTTTCCTAATCAACCATATCAGAGGATCTCTTGGACCACTTCACTCCTTCACTTCAGTCTGTGGTGTTTGATTTTTTTTTGCATGGAAGCCAAGGAAAGAGGGGGAAGGGAGAGCAGGGGAGGAAAGTGAGGAAGGCAGTCTGGATGCTGCTAGGATACATTCCTATTTGGAAAGTGCTCCTGGGAACAGATGCCAAGAAATGTTCATAGCCATAATCCAAGAATTTCTGAAGCTTTTGTCCTGGGAGGTCTTTAGTGGGGAGAGATGGTTTGATGCTTAGTTGTTTGGCTGAATTTTCAGTTGTTCTATTGTTTTTGTATGTTGTCTTATCTGATTGTTTTGTCACTGATATTTATGCAAACTTCAGGGCTGGATTCTTACTTTATCTTTCTTTCTAGCACCATGTAAATAAAGTTATCCATTCAGAAAAACTATTAGAGAAATGAGGAATAAAAGCAGAGAAAATAATATTGTAATTTTAAATCTTAATAATAATGTTCATGAATTTCCATTCATTCATAATATCTCTACTAGATCTGTCGCTATTTTATTACACACATCTGAAGTTTAAGAAGGCACACTGAGGACAGGATCTGGGAAATTTTCAATTTAAAATAAATAAACTTAAGCTTTTGGCAGACATCCATCAAGCAGGATAAAACAATCTGTGCAGATAGTGGTAGTTTAGGTTTTGTACCTCAAATTCACAGCCCTATTTTATTCCAGCCTACTTCTTTTACATGTAAGTTGTAGATGTCCAAAACAAGTACCAAGCACTTGAATAATACTTTAAAGCATGATTCATTCTTACATAGCTGCAAACATACGAACAGGTAAATGGAATTTCTCTAAACTTGAGCACATAAATTTGCCTTTAGGTGATAAATTTAATCTCATACTGTTAGTTTTTCCCAGTATCACACAGGACTTTGTCACAGAGGTGCCTTCTTAACCATACATATAGATTTAGGTGATTCTACAATAAATAGAAATTATTGAATTGTATTCGAATACAGTTAGGCTGGTTACATGGTGTTGTACAGCATTTGAATTAGATCTGGTTATAATTAGGAAAGTCTTCTTGGAAAGAGATATCCTCATAACATGAGTATTAGTAATAGTAATAGTAATAGTAGTAGTAGTAGTAGTAGTAGTGGTAGTAATAATAATAACAATAATAATAGTATTTGGAAAAAAATCTGTAATTGAATTAGACCCTTAAAGTACCTCTAAAATTGGACACGGGCACAAAATATCAGAAGAAAAATTTGGAGTGGTGAAACTAAAACACAACTTCACTTTAGTATGGGTTTTGTCCTTCCTTCAACAGATATATTCCCAAATTTACTTTTCCACTGCTGTATAAAGATACCCCCATTCAGGCTTTGATAGGGTGCAGTCATGACAGTCTGGCACTCAAAATATTCTATTTCATCTTACTTCCCAGGTAATTTGCCAAGACACCCCACAGTGTTTAAACTTGCTCAGGCTTCCATATCAGTGAACAGATGGTGTAAAACCACCCCAAGATGCGGAATCTGCATCGTCCCTCTTTCTCAGACAGCTTATCACATATTAGTTTCTATGAAAGGAGACTATACAGCTAAGGACACACTGTGATAGGCACTGTACAAGCATCACAAATTGAGTTTTTGTCCAGGGAGCTTAAATTTAAGTTTGAAATGAGAGACAGCAGGTGGATAAGACAGATGGAGAGGAAACAGAAAAATAGCAGTAAGACAGCTGTAACCAGTGCAATAAGCAGTGGTCACACCAGCTGGCTAATCACTGACAAGTGGTTTCTATCATTGCCATAAAGACAAGCTTGAAGGAAGGATTTAAAGTAGAAGTGAGGATTTTAAAAAGTTGTTTCCACACAGAAGTGGGAACAGGAAAATATGACATTGTTTGTGTGAAAATGCAACAAACAGGCAATCAGAAGCTGGGATTCCAACCAACATGGCAGTGGAAATCTTCATCCTCAGTGTGTATATACAACTGCAGACAAGGTGGGAGTAATCCTTGGAGGTTTTAAAAGTGACAAGAAGTTGCTTAAAATGAGAGCTCCAATAAGGAGAATTTGTGTTATCTCTTTGAGGCAGTGAACACCACAATGATTTATACAAATCTACCTAGAAATATTTTAGATTTGTTTAAGAGAGACAAGTTTAAATATGACTAAGAAAGAAGAGGCTAAATTTCCTTGTTTACAGGGATACATAAAGAACTCAGCAGCATGAATTTCAATATAAGAGGTTGGGAGGTTGAATGGAACTTAGAAGTGGATGTTGATGATAAGCATGTCTGCATTTTCACCTCAAAAATAAAAGTCAGTAGGCTTTTTCCTGTTGCAACACATGGACCTCTGTGGACTTCCGATGTTGCCCATACAGAAGATCTGTGTAGAGTCCTGATATCTGATATCCTGCAGAGATGGATGGCTCTGTCACTAGGGAAACTTCACTCTCTCTTTCTATCACCATCCAAAAATTATCTATAGTTTAGAACTTATTTGGAGCAGGTTTTCTATTTGAGATCATAGCTTTTCAGTTTTGGTACTTTATGCTGGTCTCTGAAGCTTGCATCTCTCTCTCAGTGTATCTCTCTCCTCTCCACAGATGGTTTCAACAGCTTGAGCTCACCTCTTTGCAGATGATGCCAGATGCTCCCTCCCTAACAGGCAGCTTTAGCTCCCTCTCGCCTGCGCACACAAAACCAGGTGATATCAAATGACCCTCAGCTCCAGGTCTCAGCCAAGTGAATGCCAACACACACACACACACACACACACACACGCAATACAGTAGATTTGCATATACCAAACAAACGAAGCCAGATATGTTTTCATGAGTTACAACTTGCTGGAAGAACTTCATCTTTCTGTGACACCTCCAATGTCTAATCAATATTTACTCCTCTCTTTGCAACTATTTATTCTTCTTTCTAAATCAGCTGTAAATCGATTAAAATTTAATACTTGAGATTTAAGGGGTTCGTATAAGGTAATTTGGTTTATCTATATATCACAGATTTACAATAAGGTCATTAGTAAAGTAAACATTTATCTCATTTATTTCTGGATCTGTTAGCTGTACTTATTCAACAGGTACTGGAAAACTCATTAAGCCATCTTTTGTTGGTGTATATGTAAACAAATTGTGTATATGTAACATTTACTCTGAAAAAAATATATATATTGCTCCCAAAAGCTGTAAAAAAATTTTATGTTCTACATCAGGAATACTACAAAGTTAAAAATTTTATTTCTAATTGACATGCAGTGCCCACTAAAAAGTATCTGCATCATATCTACTATTATTATGAAAAAATGTGTGAATCTAAGTGAAGGGTGCTAAGGAAAGATTTTTCTCTGCTGACAATTTGTTTATTTTATATCCTTTAAACATTTTACATATGTCAAACTGTTGATGCCACTTTTTCTCAAACTTGTAGTCAGAGAAGAGTGATACTCTGAAACATATTAAATGACAACTTTGGTTATTTTGTCATCTTTTTCTATCTTGTTCTGTAGGTGGTCCTACTTCTCCTCAGGTTTATCTATACAGAAAAATACAGAGTTCGATCTGGTGACTAGAAGAAGCCTGTTAGGTTCTACACAGCTGTAAGGGTCTAAGCATGAACTTAAGATTGCAGGACTGAGGGATTTCTGTTCTGATATTAAAAGCTTTAAGTGACCCAAATCTATCATTACAGTGCTTACTACAAGGCTGGGATGGCTAATTAAATGACTCAACTGGCACTCACAGAGTACACAGAATTCTAGATGTCTATAGGAATATACTTTAAATTTTTTGAGTTTCTGTGCTGCTTAAAGGCAATTCCTGGATACAAGACTTGGAACGGTCTATAATGAGTAATTAACCCTGTATTAGTATCCTAGAAAATAGAACTTAGTCAAATAAAAACAGATGAATTTTTATCGAATTCTATCAACAATTTGATAATGTTCTGTGAAACTTCTTGATGATAATACTATCATTCAATATGGAGAGATATGAACAAGATGTTTTGTATTCTCTGGTTTTGGTAAGAAAATATTTTTTTTAAGTCTTTCTAGCATTCTAGACAAACTGTAACATTATGGGAGGGTTAGTCTTAGAAGTGCATTAGGTGACCCACTCCTTCCACGGGTCAACAGATCCTGCCAGAAGAGTGCTCCAGCATGGGCTTCCCACAGGTTCACAGTTCTTTTTGAACATCTACCTGTTCTGGTGTGGGGTCCTCCACAGGCTGGACGTGGATCTCTGCTCCCCCTGGACCTCCATGGGCAGCAGGGGATAACTGATCTCACCACGGTCATCGCCACAGGCTGCAGGGCAGTCTCTGCTCCAGCACCTGGATCACCTCCTCTGCCTCCATCTTCACTGACCTTGGTGTCTGCAGAGCTATTTCTCTCACATATTCTGACTCCTCTCCAGCTGCAACTGCTGTTGCATAGAGTGTTTTTTCCTCCACAGAAGCTAGGCCTGTAGCTCTCTCACTACCAAAACTTTTCCATGTAAACTCCTTATGTTCTGAAAAAGTCCCTAGAAAGAAGTGTCTTTGGAATACAAAAAGTAATACTGAGGCAGTCAAAATAAAATGAGAGAGAGAGAGAGAAAGAAAACTTATTATAGAGGCACAGAACTGATATAAACTTAGGGCTGGTCCAAATCAAAATAGTGCATTCCTAATATGACTGCCCAAATGACTGGTGGTTTTCAATCTGTTTCCTTCTTGCTCTCTGGCTACAGTCATTCTGACTTATTTTTCAATATTTTACGTGTGCACATGGAGTAAAAGTGCCAGTGCAGGAAAGTGATATTCTCAGATGTTTTGCTAGACTGTGAAAAGAGCTATCTGGAATACATCTAATTGGTACTCTTGAACTTAGATAAAAAGATAACTAAAAGTTACACACTGTTTGAATTAGTTCTTCCTCTTTCAGAGAACAGTATTGATTTAGAAAATGTCCTAGGGCTTTCTTGAAAGCTTTGCAGGGTCCAAGCACACAGCTGGGTAGGCATATCATCAGAGACTTTATGTAATATATAATATATTTTAAACACATAGGCAATACCTAGCTCTAGATTTGATGTGCCTTTGCAGACCACCTAAAGATATGCAATAGTTTCACCATGTCAGACCTTTAACATACAATTTATGAGATAACTTTCAGAGCTTTTTGATCTAGTCTATACAGTAAGGTTGTAGTGAGCACAGAAACACTGCAAGTGATTGTCTTAACACTGGGATATTCCAAACAGAATATCTTCCTCACAGAGATTATAGAGTCCACTAAGTCTTTTTCAACAAAATAGCATTTCCAATAGCAAACACTAACTCATCTCCAAATCCTTCACATTGGATTCCAGGACCAAAGGATTCAGATTACAGTTTAAATGTCTGGATTCTTCTTTAATCTATTGCACATACATCAAATTCAAAACTATTACACAATTATCTCTCCCTAGATGAGTCAAATTTGTCAGTGTTGTTCCCCATGAAGTTTTGAAAATAACTATTTCAGTGCCTGATAGCATGAAAGTCCCCAGAAATGATCCAAAAGGTAATCATCCATTTAAAGGCAAAAATAAAGACCCTTGATCACTGGAGATATTTTAGAGCAGGCTGGATAGTTGATTTCCTTTCTTGTTCCGAGAAAGCTTAGATCTAAATTTAATAAATTCACCTCTCCTGCAAGTGAACCTGCTTCTCAAAATGCCAAAACTGTATCAAGGGACTCAGTAGAGTTTTGTTACTGTTGATGAAGCTTTTATTTGTAAATCATCAACCTGAGGGTATTGTAGCTCAATAAAGATTGAATTTTTTTTTTCAGTTTGATGGTTTTTCAATGACTAGAATATGAGACACGGTGGCAGTTTGTCATAACTACTCTTTATAATTACAGGTGAGGAATACATTCAGCGCAGATAGCTCCCTGTGCGAGCTACAGGATGAGCTCCGGGTGGCCGGCAGTCCCAGACGAGAGCCCGGCAATTGCCGATCCTTTGCATAACAAAGGACACGGGAACCTGTGGCCCTGCCAGGTGACCGAACACTGGGAGACACCAGGGCAATAGCCAATGACCCCCAGACTTTCCTGTGCTTGGATTGTGAGGACATAAAAGCCCAGGGATTCCTTTGTTCTGGGTACCTCCTTGCAGGTACCAGCTTGAGTTGTTGTTTTTCTTTTATTTAATTATTGCACCATGATTAAATTGTTTTAAGGATCTAGACATCTGAGACAGTGCTGTGGGAAAGCTGGGGTCGAGCTGGTGAGAAAGCCTGGTCTGACTGTGTGTGTGTGTGGGAGCTGTGGCTGCGGAGGGGCTTCTGTCCCAGCTCAGGTGGTGCGAGTGTGACTGCCGGAGTGGCTCCTCCGGATGGCCAGACAGGGAAGTTTCCTTAACACTCACCAGATATGACACACTTTGGATTTTTAGAAAAATTATACAAGACTTGAGTCTTCTTGAAAACAAAAACAATCAGTATATAAAAACTTGCTCTTAGTTACTCATTATGTAAGATAAATATCTTTAACCAGCAGTAAATCCAAGCAAATTTAATGGTGCAGATATTGGTAATTTCATAAAAACTGTAGGCAAATATTCAAGGACTCATAATCACCATTCTGTAATGGCTAAAACTTGGAAATGAGGACATGTGGAAGAAAGAAGCGACAATGGGAAGTAATGATAATATTCTATGAGAAAACAGCAAACAGAGAAAGACTGCAAATGTGGACTGCTGTTCACAGAAAGGAACAGATAAAATTCAGTGAATAAACAATGATGATTTTGTAACAGGGACATTACCATGCGGTGGGAAAGAGAACTGTATCTGTTTCCCCTTGGGCTGATAATTCAGTGTAAATTTGCACAGTCAGTTATGGTCTGATACATTTGAAATAAGATGGTTTTGCTGTCTTTACTGAAATGCAGTGTATACAAATACAGAAAAAGTAATGCGTTTCAATGACCTTTATCTTGCTTGCTCTCAAGTGTTCTCTTCCTTTGAGAGTCAGTCTATTTTGGAGTAGTCTACCTCAGCTTTTAGTCCTTAGCAGGACTTGTACCTTGTACCAAAGAGTTAGAGGCTGTCTAGAGAGGGGAATGAATAAAGTACTTAGAACAATGACAGTGTCTAGAATCTGTTTATAATGAGTATGACAGTGCAACTTCCTTTAGCTTGTGTTCTTCTTGGTCAACAGGTTGGCTGAGAGGCTCTAAATTGCACTATCAACTCCTTGAAAAGGGAAGGACTGTCTAAGGTTTGTGTCAAAAGGTAACACTGCAAAAGAAAGCTCAGTTCTCTGTATAACTTTTTCAAGCCTATTTCCTTAGGAACTCTGGCTGAAAACTTGATGAAATGTCAAGTCTTCACAGGTTTGCCCTTAATGAGCAAAACTTCAATTATACTTCAAGGCATTCTACTTCTTTGAGGCTTTTTTTCCCCCCCTTTCTTGAAGCTCTCAGTTTCCAGCTGTTAAAGTGTTCCAGAGACCTGGGAGGTATTATTGATTTTCCTTTGCCAAAAAAAAAAAGAAAAGGAAAAAACCCCAAACAAACCACTAACTCTAGGTAAGGTGTGAATACCAGACTGCTGCATTTTTTTATTCCAACCTCTAATTTCTTTATGTCCTAAATCCAGATGACTCTTACAATGTGCTTTAAGTACAAATATTGAAAATGCATAGATTTTACCTTCCTTCCAATGTCATGTTTATACATCACAAATAGCAGTAATGGAGTTGAGGGGCTTATCCAGCTGCATACTGATGCAAAGGAGGAGACATTGTCTGTGGTCCAATTCACTGATTGTAGAGATTTAAACATCTGTTTTATAATTTTTCTCAAATTTTAAATTTCCTGAAAACAATAATTGGGCAAATACAAACTGGTTTTTATTCAACATGGTATGGCATTATTTTTACCTCCTTACTATGTCACACACACAGAACTACTAGCTACAAAGGGTCATACAGTTTTCTAAAAGATTTGGGGTTTTTATCAATTTCAAATTTTAAAATATCTTTATTATCTTGTATCATATATAGGAAAATATCAAGTAGATATTAAATACAATACAATTTCAGGAACTTTTCTTTCCAGATTGACTAAATCTCTTCTTAAGGAGGAGTTTTAACTGGCTTCTCAAAGTATTTCAAATGATCATCCAACATCTTAGGAAATGCACAAAAACATTGACATTTGATCTTACAGTGTTGCAGTGACTACAAATTTCAAGTGTTAAAACGTATCTGATTAAATTCATATCAATTTTTAATTTTAGAAGTATAAAGATTGGAAGATATGATATGGTACATGTTTCTCAGAAGATCTGCTTCTTGTGTAATGGAAGAAATACAAAAAGACCCACAACATAGCACTAAATCTGTAAAGAATGAATAAGATTTAATTGCATAACACAGAGTATTTAAATCCCATCAGTGAAAGAGAGTACAGGACTCAAAACAGATGTAATTCCAAACATCTTTTCCATCAGTGTTAAATGGTGCCATATTTAATTACTGATCAAGTATCTCAAAAACATTGTATTCACAGTATTAAATATGCAACTTATTTAATGGCATCTGTGATTATAATCTATATTGTTAATACACCAGATAAACTGACTAAGGGGAAAGGATTTATATGTTCCTTATCCTTCAGATAAGGAATATATAAATAGTCCATCCTCTTAGTGGTTGCAGTGTGACAAGATGTTTGCAAATCTTTTTAGCTCTAACTGGATTTAGAGATTTAGAGTAAAGCAAAGCAATTAGAAAGCTACATTCATAATTATTGCAGTTTTAGAAGATGATAGGTGTAAAGAAATATTTTTTATGGGCTTTATAAGGAGAGTATGGCAACTTACATAATTATTTCCTCGCTTTCTGCAGACATTCTATAAAAATATTAATTTACCCCTTCCAGAAAGGTGTTGAAAGAAGAAAACAAAAGCACTGTTATTGTTCACAGCATGATGTTCAGGTCTAAATGTAACAAGGCATTGTCCAGTACAGCTGCTGTAGTTGTACAGGCAACATACCCATGTAGAGTGCATTTTCACCACAAAGTAAACTCAAACCTCTCAACTGAGGTGATTTAAATTACAACATGCTATTTTTGATGTTGACTTTGATTTAAAAACTCATTAAGAATTTTTGAAATGGTCATCCTTCTTATAAAAAAAAAGAAAAAATGAAAACTTCCAGCTATTGTATAATAAATTAGAATATTGATTTGCTCTTTGTAAAAATATGTTATAAACAAAAGAAAGCCACTTTTAATAATTCTTATCTAGATTTATACAAAAAGTCTCAAAATTGCAGTGGTTGTCCTTTCAATGTTACATGATTCAAGTTGTTTTCAGAATTAATATTTATTATTCGTAACATGTTTTACATATAAAGAAATTTTTTAATTTTTAAACTTCCAAATCTCTAACCCTGCTGTTATGTCCTCTCATCAGACTGCTAGCATAGAGAAGACAAATCTCACTCTTAAAGTAGAGTAGGCCAGACATGAAATTCAGGTACAGTTCAGTTATCTACCGTTTCAATAAGTAGTTTACTCTGTCAATTAGTCTAAGGAAAACAAGGTAGCTCTATGTTTACTATCAATATTATGTCTGTAAGGTTTTTTAAGTTGAGGCATTAACTGCAGACATGAAAAGAAGAAAAAAAAGCATTTCCATGCTCTAGAAAACTAGGGAAACTTCTTCAACGTCTCAGCTAGCTTTTGTTGTCTCCAAGTGGGATGCAAGTATGCTACACAAGGTAAGATTTTCTAGGATTTTTTCCTTAGGCAGGACACAGAAATAGTCCTGTGTCTTGGTAGAAACCGTTGCATATTTTGCTCTTTAAAATGTTAGGTCATTTATGCAGGTTTCTCTCTATATATTCTAATCTTTAACATCTTATATTATCAGAAAAAACCACAGAATATTTTAAATAGAATAAGATACAGGAGAAATAGCATTTCATAAAGAGGAAGAGGTTTTCTGATAAAAACTGAAGAGGCTTCTAACTCTAAGGCATGTTACAAACATTTGGTTATCAGGGTTGGAAACGAGACATTCCTCCTCAGGAGAAAGGTGAAAATAAAATCTCCTCAGGAGAAAAAGGAACCAAAAGTTTGGATGACATAAGAAGAGATGCAAGATTTCCAGTACATTGTTTAATTTGACCTGTGACATGTTACCCTTCTATAACTTTTAGTTGAAATAGAGCTAAGGTAACCAGATTTTTGGGAAGTGTGGAATCGAGAAGAATTCTCTTCTGTTGTGTCATCCAAAACTCCTGTCCAGAAAAATACTTGTCAAAGAAGAAAGAAAGAGTGGGTTTGAGTTTGTTTTGGTTTTTTCCCCCTGTTTCTGTTTGTTCATTTGTTTGTTTGTTTAGGTTTGGTTGGCTTTTGTTTTTGGGTTTTTTTGGTTGTTTTTTTTTTTCCTGTGGTCAGATTTTTTTGGGAGTGTTAAGGAATTTTCTTAGAGCTTAATAAACATATATACAACCTTCAACTTCTGTAATTTAAACAGTTGGAAGGTAATTACAAAAGCAAAGCCCGAGGAATAATTCTTCATATTTAGATCTACTTTGCTTATTAAAATCCCAGAAAATCCTTTGTAAAGGTGAAACCTCACTGATTGCAGGTTTTAATTTTTTCAGTGATTTTCCAAATAATTAAAACCAGCTGGAAATGTAAATTAAGCATTAGGTTAACATTAATATAAATTTCTCAGTCACATTTCAAGCTAATTGATATTCAGCTAATAATGAGCTATAGCAACATTGGTGCCAATTATTGTAAGGAATTAACACACCAAGTTAGTCTTACAAAAGAGGTAATTTTTCATTACTTCTGTTGAGTATAAGCAAAGCAATATGTTTAGTCAGTTTTTAACATCTTCATTAATTATCTGGAAGAGAACAGAAGCAGCATATTAATTAAACTTATGTACATGCTTTTGTTAACACTTAGAGGGAAATTAAGGAAATAAAAAGTGAAACAAACTTAAAAGATACTGTTTTATAAAAAAAAACTTTCTAATATTAATACTCTTTTTAAATAATTTGAAGAATTAGTCAAAATTGTTAATGTAGAAGAGAAAGAGACTGGGACATAAAAAAGACCTGTTTTCACAAGATAATTTAGAGAGGAAGAGACCTCAGGATGTTTCTAGTCCAGCTCCCTGCTCAAATTAGGGTCAATTCTGAGACCAAACCAGGCTGATTAGACTTGTGTCTAGTCAAACCTTGCTAACCAACAAGGACAGAGACTGTACAGGCCCTTTGGGAAACCTGTTCCTGTGTTAGTCTCCTCATGATGAAAGGCCTTTTCCTTAATTTCAGTCTGACACCCTTTTTTTCATATTTGCTCTCAGAGCCTCTTTTTGTTAAGGTCTCCTCCTCTCATCTCTTGAGGTTCAAGTCACCATCAAATCAGCTTTTGTAGTTTTCATCAATTGTAAGGTGGCTCTGAGAGACTTCATCTTGTGACAGGAGGTAGACTTTTGTCAAGAGTTGAAGTTCCTGAGTCCTTGCTCTTCCTAGCAACAGTTATGGCTGAACTTCTGCACCTAGGGCTAAGAATTTGTTTCATTTGCAGGGCATTGCTACTTCACTTCTACCTTTTGTGGTGTCAGAGCAGAGAGCAGTGAACCTCATTTGCTTCAAGTAGGTCTTACCCCATGCTATGCAGAGGGGTAAGACATTTCTTATAACTCTCTGTCACGCTCACGAGCACTGGATTGTGGATCACATGTTGTTAATCATAGTTTTCATGCTCCTTCAGCTGCTCATCTAGCTGACTAAGCACTCAGTTTGCTTCTTAAAAGTAGGCTGTTTGGCAGTCACCTCTACCTGCTTTTGCAATGAAGTAGAAAAGAGAATACTTTGAACTGTCTCTTGTCATTGGCATAGATTCTGCTGAAAGTTCTGGGTTCATGCATAAAACAGCAGCTCCAATTCAATAAATCACTTTTATTCAGTCAGTAGTGGACCCTAACTTCCTCCAAAACAGGACAGTGGCACAAAAAGTGGACTTTCAACCCAGATTATTTATGCACAAATATTAAATATTTTATTCTTATTCAGCAGAAATTTTTCTCTAATTCAGTCCAAGTTAAATAAACTTCAAAATAACTTCAGAATGCTTTTTTTTTCTCCAGTAAGTCCTGTATTCATTCCCCAGCCTCCCCCGCCCCAAATACTCCTAATTGTATTAAAGAAATAATAATCCCACAACTTTATAGTTGAACCATACTTACATGTGTGTTAGATATAAGTGTTGCTCACGCTCTCCTAATTATTAGATTTCATTCTTTCTTGAGATGCAAAAGAACAATTTTGGTACAACACTACAACTGATTCTGTTGGAGTATGTATGTACATACCTGGAGAGACTGCAGTATACCAGTAGAAATTTTGTGGAACTTCAGCAGAAGTTGGTGAAAGTGGTGCAAATTTTAGCCTAAAAGGGTGTGAAAGATGTTTCACACACAAGATAAATGACCAATAAATTAAGCAAGTGATTTACTCTTATCTAGTTTACTAATGTATTCTGAATAAAACAAGGGATTCAAATTTAATCATAAGGTTATGACTGGTAAAATAGAAGGACAGGATTACAAGGTCAAGAAAAAATATTTACTTTAAGGGACAGAGAATATATGAATAGTCAGGCATAAGATTACAGAGTGCAGAAACAAGTAACTAATATATATTAGTATTTTAAAAGAGATGATCAGTAATGTATTTTTGAGAAGAAGTACTGTTACAAAGCTATACATAAAGAAGTTCAACACAGTATGAATAATTTTCTGCCACTTAAGCCAGCTAAGGCTGCTTTGGCATAGGGATGGATTGGATATGGTTTCTCCAGCTTTCTGCCTCAAAAGTCTGATGTATGTGCTAATCAGTTTTGCTTAAATAAGGGTGTCATGACAGTGCCCATAGATACCATATATTGACCAATCCATTCAAACTACTTTGTTTTCTGAAATTTCCCTGAGAAAATTAAATAACCATCAAAAGTATAGCATCACTTCCATCAATGCCTTTCTGCTTCTTAGGAGTATTGAAAGTGGGTTATTCCAATGTCATTTCAATTCTTCTTTCTTTGTAAGAGAACTATCCCAAACAATTTGCTTGGAAAGTGAAGTCTTATTTCATTAAATTGCCTTTCCACATTATGTTGCTGTAAAAAAATGGTTATATACATCAGCCATCAAACATGGCAAATTTGTTTTCATTAGGAAGCTTTTCAATTGTGTCTGTGCGTTGTCTCATAATCTTCTTATATGTAACCTCTAGGAATTGCAGGGAGAGGAGAGGCACACAGATCGCCTGCTTGCTTTTTATTTCTCCTCCTGAGATTCCACTACTGCTTCCAGCACATTTAACATAATCTTTGCACAAACAAATCTCCTCTTTTGTTTTACTAAGCCTTACCTATCAAGCCCATTTCAAGAGTTTGTATATGAATAATATAATGATATGAATTTTAAGAGTTTATAAGCTATATGCAGAAGAATACTAATGTGTCTTATAGGATCATATAGAAAACCAGTGCCATATTGATATTTGATATTCCAGCTGCAAGATGGTTTATTGATTTTCCTGAACTTATGCCCAGAATGCATTAGAACCATAAAGGACACCAAACATGAATAAATTGTTTTTTCATATTCAGAATTATTAAGCAGTATAAGGAGCAAATAAGCAAGCAAAAAGTTAAAATTACTTAGTGTTAAGAAAATGCATTATGGATGGTTTAACATTTTCAATGTTATTGTTTTAAAACAATATTAATGCTTACTTTTGATCTTATAAATATTTTCATTTATACAGTGCTCAGAATAATAGCTGTATTTTATGAATAAGAAAGGGCCAAAACATGTAAGAAAAGAATGTAAATTGCTAAACACAAAAATAATAAATGCAGCTTTTTTTTTAAAAAATATATGCTTTCTGTGAAAAACCTCGGAGAAAAAAGTTTTATGGTGTGAATATACAGGTCATTAATCTATCCAGTTCTGAAATCTTACTGAGTTTGTGTTGATATAAAATAAGATATTTTTCTTCCTGTTTATGTATTATTTTGTTATTATTTTTTATTAGCACATAATCCTAAAAAACCATGCCCTTGGGAGTGGTAAAGCAAATTTACCCATTACTTTATAATGGAGGTGCTCAAGGGGACTACAAAGATTTTCAGACCCAGCACACTTTATTTCAGAAACCTTAGGAAATGGTTTATGTTCATATTTAAGTTTCTCTTTTATTTTCTTTTTTTTTTTTTTTATTCCAATAGGACCTTGTATATGGTCTCGTTACCCTTTACTCAGCTCTCTGCAAGTCCCTGGTTTAATAGTATACTACAAAAAAGCACATGTATATTCATAAGGAATAAACAGTATTTAGACCAGGGACAATTTTTTTTATTGTGTTCATATTTCTTTGTAAGTTTGCAGTATTTTATTGTTCAAAAGAATGGGAGGTTTATAGTACAAGCAGGTTCAAGGCACAGTGCTGACAGGCTCTGTGCATTAACATCTCTATACATCTCTGCAAAAGGCACTCCACTGCTGACTTTCAGCACCTCTGCTGCTCTCATCCTGGTTGTGTACACTTTCCCTGTGCCAAGGCTGTCAGGTTTGTGTGGTGGGTTTTGAACTAGAGAGCCTTCCACTGGGCACTACAATAAGATCATCAAAATAAATCCATGCTTTTTCTAACCTGGAAGTAAAAGTAACGTAGCCCAAATATATTAGTCCTTTGACTACTTCAGTGACCCTAACACTTACACTCATTTTGAAAACAGAGGTGTGACTTCTGTACTTTCACACCTTCCTGACAAGCAGCTTGTGAAGGAATCTCCTAAATTTACTGTAAATCATATAGCACTTAGGAGCCTTCGTACTTTCTGTAAAAAAAAGTATGTATACATGGGAAATCTGTGATTCCAGATCTCCATCTGAGATCCTATTCTCTATTTTTTTATGCCAAAACACAGCTTTATTGTTGAACTGCGGTGAGAAATCCTTGCTTCTTAAGGGAGCTTTAAGTGCTGTTAAAAGTCTCTGAGAGTAAAGTTTTCTGGAATTGAATGTGATGAGCAAGTGTAATGGAGAGGGTTTGGCAATTCCAGGCTCATGAAAGTCTTTGATGCTGAAACTTACCTATAATCATTGATTATAAGTATCACCATATGACAAAGACAAGTTTCACAGGATGCAAATAGACAATGAGTTTCCATATCCTGTTAATCTCACTTCAGTTTATACTGGAAACATTTGTGGAAAATTTCACTCTTCTATTCTTTTGTAGGTATCCCTTTAGAATTTGATTTCTGAACCTACTTGACACCTGAACAACATAAGCCAAAACGATAGCCAGTATTTCACTAGTCCAGATGAGACACTTCAGTTAATCAGAGCAGTACAACTTTTTCACAATTGATAAACCTTTCATATACAGATTAAAAAAATCCTTCTACTAAAAACATCTTACTATTTAGCTACTTAATATCCTTGCTGTATACCTAATTTCAGTGATACACACTGGGAAGACACTTGGATAGGTGGAAAAAAACCTATGTAAATATTTTTTTCCACATCTGCAACACTTGATTTCTAGAGGAAAAAACTGGAAAAGAGATATGCATCCATGTAATAAACTCAGCAAAATTAAATTCTAACCTCCTCTTCCTAAGTTAAATATGCATGTTTAAACTTTGTGTATGAGTTGCATGTGTATGACTCATTCTTTTTATTTGTCTGCTCACCAAGGCACTATATGACAACCTCTTTTGAGAATAAGACTACGTTTCCTGACTCCTCTTATTTTAGAAGACCCTAAAGTAGCCAGTTGCAGAGCTCTGACTCAAACTCTCTTCAAGTCATGTAGCACAGTTTATTTCTAGAAATCACTATAAAGCTTTCTTTGACACATTAAATTGCATTCCATTTCATTCTCTCAACAACCCTTAAAATTTTAATTGGTTCATCAGAACAGTTTTGTCCTTTTTATTGTGCTGTGTCATAACTCTTTTGTTCCTCTTAAGATTCAGCTTTATAGGAGGGGAGAGGGGAGGAAGAAATCTATTCATTCCAGATTATTTTGAGGGAATATCTCCTCACTCATATTTACTGGAGCGCCAACAGACTAAGCTTTTCTCATTTAAAGCTAAAATATACTTCTCTTTAGGGCTCTGTTCAGACAGTTTCCTGACATCAGCTTGAGATCTGACATTTTGCTGGCACTCCAAACTGCACACCAAGCCCATGTGTTTGAGAGTTCCTGGCACTTCACGGTATGGATCAGTTCCTGTGCAATCTAACAGCATGGTGTAATCTTTTATGAAGTATTTCTGGTAGAGAAAGGGATTGATTTACAGCAATAAATGCATTTTTCCCACTTCTTCTCTCCTGCAGGGTCTGAATGTCAAAGGCACTAACAAGAGCGTCATGGATATTAAGAATATCTTAATAGGGATGAACTAGAGTGTCCTTAATGCATTTTATTTTCATCTGTGCAGTAATGACTGTAAATTTTAGTGTAAATTGCATTTAGAAACTATAATACATCTTTTAGAAACATAACTTAAAACTAGATTGTTAAAAATAAATTTATAGCAATCTGCAGAGGTCCTTTCCAACCCTAACTATTCTATGATTCTGATTCTGTGGTTCTTTGGATATCCTGTAGTCCTCAGAAATGCCAATAGCCTCTGCAAACATTTATATGGTAATTCCTTCTAAGAGACTTCTGGCAAGATTAAACTGTGTATTCAGATAATCAACTGGCTAGCTGTAACATAAGTGTCTGAAAATAAGATGGGTGTCTAAGCTTCTGTTATACTCAATAATGATTTAGTAGATGACATTGATGGAGCCTAAAAACCAATCTTGTTGTTCTTAAGTGGGGTAACTAGTGGAAAGTACCAGTACTGTATACATAGGACTACTGTAGTGCTATTTCAACTACCCTAAGTTGTCCCCTGGCTGGTACGACAAAATATAAACAGGAGAACATTGCTTTGTAGATTGACAGCTGGAGGCCAAACTTAGATGCACTCAGTGCTCAGGACACTGAATCCCCTTACCAAGAAATTCAGATGTGTGAAAATAGGCATTTAGTGCTATTTGTGTTGCCATATTTGCCTCAGTCTCCTACTGGAGCAAGTTTCAGATATCTCTCGCCTTTGATATTTGTAATCCCTTTATATAGGGAGAGTAGGTGCTTATGTGTGGGTAAGAAATTGCATTAGCTGAGGCAGTCTCTAGATTCCTTTAAATGCATAGTTTAAATTCACTGCCTATAAAGGCAGTGTAAGTATTTAGAACGTATTCAGACACATCAGTATAAAAATGGAGGTGTCTGTCTCAGACTGAACACTAAAGCCTGTACAGTTTAAACACTGTACCCACCTAGATGTGATAAAGTAACCTCAATGTGTCTGCATCTGGAGAAGAGTGCTCTGATCTTCCACCTGTCCTTCACAACCACCTCCTACAGGTGGCCTTGGAAAGACATTTAACTGATAATATTTCAATGACTCCACTAAGCCATCTAGGCTGTAGAACACACATTTGCTACATGGAAATCTTTCAAACTAAGGAAAAAAAAATAAGATCCATTCATATGTTTTTAAGAATACAAAATAAATTATTTATCTTTCATTGAAACATTATCTTCATAGCCATCTAAGAAATCTTGAAGGTTCACAAGCAGTAAGAATTTAAAGCTTAATCTTGTAGGGCTAGAATTTGAACTCTGGATGAGACATAAGTTTTTCCATTTAAAAAAAAAGATTGTGAGCAAGTGCTTTCTGTGACTCATGCTGCAGCTCTGGTAACTTTTTTGGTAAGGTCTGTATGAGTCAAGAAATAAATTAATCCAGCATATCATCAACAAAAAATAATCTTCACTTGAAATTTATTTATTTATTCCTAAAGCAACCATAGTTAATGATCAATAAAGTTATAGGCCCATGAAATGCTCTTGGTGTTTTAACAAATACGTATAATAGGAAGAATTTACATTGCTGAATCAATATTTTCCACCAACACTAGGAAAACCAACTAAACAAGTAAAAATAAAACAAATCATAAACAGAAGAACTCTCTGTCACCTGTATTGCCTTTTTTATCCTCTAATAGTCACTACATTAGAGGAGTATGATTATCCAATGAAAAAATGTTCACCAGTGAAATAAATAAGAGCTTTCCCAAGTTGAAGGAACTTGCATATTATGATCATACATAGTTTGAAATTTTTCATCCTATTGTGACAACTTCAAATGGAATCCTAATCTGTAGTGTGTGGAAATGGTGAATATTTTATGTAGATGGAAAGAAAGATAACAAATATTCAGGCGAGTATACTGATTTTCTTTTTTTTTTTTAAATGTTGTTTCGTTGGGGTTTTTTTTCTTTATTTCGACAGCTCTATAGCATTATGTCTTTTTTATGCATCTCATTCTCACTTCATAGTTGCTGCTTTGGCCCATTTGGGTCTTTGAAAGATTTTTATTTTCCCCAAGGAAATGTCCAAAATTCACAAATTATCAGAATTACTTTGTGACTGTTGAAAAAATAAATGCTTTAGATTAAAAAAATTTTAAAAAAACAAAAACAAACCAAACCAAAGAAAACCATAATGATCCTTTACCTCATAGCCATCCAGAATGACAATACTGTTGGGTCCAAAGTGATCTTTCACTTCATTAGAGGTTCTAAGCTGATTTCTCTATAAAAGCTGAGATGGACAAGTCTGGCTTTCCATTCAGATGAGAACAGGATTGTCCACTGGGGGTTCCTGAGGTGACTGACAGATCCTCTACCTTCATTAAATAAAGTTGTTTCAGTCATGTTTGTTTACTAGATTTAGTTAAATAAATAAAGATGAATAAGCATCTGTTTCTTCATCTTGTGAAGTGGTTCTGTAAAATTTTTAGCATAGACTTAAAATTTGGCACTAAAAGGATACGTCATCAGTGAATAAAATAAACAGAAACTCATCTGTTCAGAAGACTACCAAATAGGTATTATTTTTTTTAATTATGCAGATTACAAGATGTATTTTTAAGAGTTGTGTCAATTTTATTAACTGTTATGAATTACTTGCTGCTTCTTTAAACTACTTATTTTCTATTTCCTATAGCTGTTTGGTTGAGTTGGGTTCTTTATTTATTTGCTTTTTTTTTTTGCTTTTTTTCTCCCGAGATTTCAGCAATGTGTTAATTATAATCTGAAATGCAAAATACATTGCAGAATTTCTTTCTATAAATAGTGGCAGAATTTCATTGTGGTATTTATTAAAAAGTTCTAAATGATGAATAAAGTTCCCATACTCGTAGACCCTCTTAATTATGTTAATCAGCACCTTAATGCCTAGATGTGCTTGTCTCCTGACAAAGATTAGATGTGTAAACAACTCTTTTAAGTTTTATTTAAAGCTGCACAATGTCATTTGGGATATGTCTGAAGACTGGTTTTTAAGTGATCTGCAGTTCAGTGTGTCAGCTTTTTGTGGCACAAGAAAATCTAGCTACAAGTTGCATAGCTTTAAAAATAGGATAGCTAATTGGACCAAATTTCTCCAACTGACTTCTCCTTTTAATGTTTCCAATTAACATATGATTTTGTTTTCCTTCACAGAATAAATGAAGTAGAGGGAGCAGGAGGGATCTAATCTGGGTTTATTTAAGATACTCAGGCCAAATATTGAGTTGTTACCAACAACCATCCTTGCAGTGAACTCTGATTCATTTCTAGTTCAGACCAACACAGATTTGCATCCTTATGTGCTTCTGTAAACTGATATTTATGTTTCTGCATGATGCAGTGTAAAACCACAGAGATTTTGCCATCCAGCTCCCATGACTAAATGCTTCCTTCTCAGCAGAACTGGAAAGCACTTGGTATTTAAACCCATGAAAATATAGTATATGAAAAAAATGAAATTAAGAACCTTGATTATTAAAGCCAAGTACTTAGTTGCTTATAATTAATTAACACAGCTAATTAACAGAACATAACCAAATAGACGGACAGGGTAGGTCCTCTCCTTTCTCAGTGTGATTGAAGAGAGACTTAACACCTACAGCTTTAAATCTTCAATTCTCTTTGTTCTCTGCTGCCCTGCTGCAGCACTGGCTTCAAATCTATTTCTGGCATCTCACCACAGTTTATCTCTTTTTCTCCAAAATAACAGTGAGTGTTACTGAGAAGTTTTAGGGCAGCCATAGGTGAACAAGCCTAAGAAAATGAGTGATTTCATTGACATGGCAACGGCAACAAAGTAAAAGACAAACTCATGATAGCTCTGATAAATCTGCTCTTTACAGGAGCAAACTGTTATAAAAGTACAACAAAATATTTTATGCCTACTAATTCTTCCTATTAATAGGTGAATACCTACATTTTGCAGAGCCAGTAGGGAACTAAACACCATTCTTTCAGTTGCAAGGGAAAGCAAATGCCATAGTCACAAATATTTCCCCTTCCTCCTCTCCCTCCCTTTGAGTTTTCATTGCAGAAGACAATATCCTATGTCAAGGAATATCCCTTTGGTCAGTTAGGGCCAGCTGTCCAGGTTGTGTTCCCTCCAAAACTCTCACCCCCTCTTTACTTACTTTTGGGCTGCGAAGGGAGAAAACGTAAAAGATTTGTTGCTGTGCAAGAACAATACAGCAAAATCCAAAGCAAAACATGCTATCAATGCCAATTTAGCCACAAATACAAAGCACAGCAATGTCTGGGCTGCTGTGAAGGAAGGTGTCTTAACCCCAGAGAATCCCAGCATATTTACTAAATCAGAGCTTTAGCAAAGCCATTAGGAACGAGTGTTGACTATATGTTCATGCACAAATGGAAATCTTATTTGTAGCACTGAGAAGAAAAAATATTTGTTTTACCCATTTTAAAAAGAAGATACAGTCAACGTTTCCATTTTCAGTTTAATTTTATCTAATACATCATCTGGCAGAAATAGTACTGGTTATTTCTTGATTCTTTGCAGGTAAATATTTTTCAGGAATGAGTTATACCACACTGAGTAAATGCCATGCACTTTTAAATGTTATGTAAATTTCTTAAAATCGTGCAAATCAGGAAATCAGGAAAAAAAAAGTTATACACAGCTTTAATAAATTTAGAAATTACGTTTTGGTTATAGAAATAGAAATAAATGCTTCATTACACAAATAACCTTGAACTTGGACCATTATAGATACTGTAGTTAATTAAACTGTATGTTGAGGTAATATATTGCATGGGAAATGGAAACATTTAAATGAAAATGTGGGAAATGGATTGGGTAATAGGTAATGTAGTCAATTTTTTGAAAGCACAATAATGAAAAGAACTCATTGATACAGATGAGGTTGTTGTGCAGAGTTTAGCATTTATATACATATCAGTGTAAATTTTCAGGTGGGTTTTTGTTTTGATTTGTTTCAGTGATTTGAATGGTATTACTCAGGCAAGCATGTAGGTATATTTTTTCTGAAAATCTTCAAGAAAAATTTCGAGTCCATTCAATTTTTAAATAAATTTAAAATATAAAATTAAAAAATAAAACATGAAAAAATAATTGATAATCCTTATCTACGAAATCACAATTCTTTCCACAGACTTCTTTCAGTCTCCATTTCCTCTCTGAATACATTGCAATCTCACCTACTCTTTTGTTTCCTCACTTTTACGATTTTTCTTTCAGATAGTGTTTAACTACAGAATCCTTAATTTTTTAAGAAAATCTGTTTAATTTATTTTACATTAAAACAGAAAAAGGAAATATTTAAGAGATGTACTTAAAAGGCTAAAAGAATCCTAAATATTACACTTTTTGCTGCTTAGGGTGCCAGATGCATTGATGCAGATAAATAACACAAAGAACAAAAAAGGAAAAGTAATAGAAAGGTAAAAGGAAAAGAAGAAAATGAAATAAACATGAACTTCATTTATCATGCATCAAATGCATCACAAGCTGCAAATGCATCGAATATGCATTTGATCTCACTTTAGAACTATATCTGCTCATTTTCATAAGCTCTTTTCACAATCAAAATGTACGGTGGAAAATGTTTATGACCTCTTATTTATTATATCTTGTTTATCTAGATAAATAAATAGCTAAACATGAATTTGTGTAAAATAACCTCCATTCTTTAGTACAAATTGCCCAACTAGGGGTTAATTATGATAATTTTTTTATATTTAACCTGGTCCAAGACTAAATAATCTGTATGGACTTAGATGATTCACTGCATAGTGTAAGCAAGAATGTTAGGAACTAGAATAAAAGAAAAAGGTAAATAAACTTCAAGCCAGTTACTGAATGGAGACAATTATCAAGGAGGTCTGCAGGCATCAAGGAAAATGAAGAATTGGGAAACTGAAAAACTAGGTATTTTCAAATTATGTTAGGAGCACAAGAAATCTCAGAAATAACATAGTCTTAAAATAAGAGAGATGGGGCAATATTTTACACAATTATTAGGATAGTGTAGAAATTAGAAGACCTGGAAATATTCAAGAAATAACTCATATATTTTGAAGGAAATGGGAATATATCCTATAAAAATGATGAAGCACTTTATTGTCCTTTAGTAAAGGAATAGAAATCTAATGGGAATATATAGGGGGTAAACAATTTTAAATCATCAGATTTTGTTAACTTGCATGTGAGACTTTTAAAAAAGATGAATGAGAAGATGTGTGGCTTCCTAAAATCTGTTTTTAATGAATGTTGATGTGAAAAAAAAATGTCATTAAACAGACATAGAGGTAATGTTATACAAAATATTCAGGAAAAGAAAACAGGATGATTCAGGTAGGGGAAATATTAATATCTGATTTAGTAAAAAATAACTGAAGAATGCTATACTATAGCTTAATATCAAAGTCATTTAAAAAGACTGGTGTAGAATAAATTATTATCAATGTAATGTTTGTATTACAAAACGTGAAACAAATCGTCTCTGAGAATACACATTAAGTATCTAAAATTTTATTTTAAAAAATGAAGTTGCACTGTGAAAAATTTTGTGAAATATTGGAACTTTAAAAATGTTGTATGGTCTAGATGGACTGGTGCCATTCATGTTTCTGTAAGTTATGAGAAAGTGATTGTAAGTTCATTGCTTTTGATTTCTCAATAACATTGAGATGTTGTGAGACTGGAGAAAATTATTACTGGCTCAATACAACTGAAGTGTGTGTATGAGGGGTGTGCAGGCAGGGCAACTTCTGCAAAAATGATTAGAGTTTTTAAAGCCAATGCTTTGAAAAATGCTTTGAGTTATTGTTGCTTTAAAATTTGCAAAGTACCTTGTTACATTCCATAAAATGCCTGTAATATAATTTTAAATCCTGATGGAAAATACCATTTAAATGACAAGAGAATATCATACCTTTGTGTTTTGGGGGAATTAAATTTTTTAAGTGGTATATATTTTCAATGGATGAAAGGAATATTATTGGTAGATCAGCAGTAATTATACGAAGTTAAGTAGTGTTTTCTTAAAATATTATGTGTATGATAAGGTGAAGTTTCCTAATATCATTGAGCAGATACATGAAAAATATTGGTGTTATCTATTCTTTTTTGTATAAAAACAAATTAATTGGTAGATAACTACATACATACATACATATATATATCTGAAAACAAAAGAGAATTCTTAACGAACTACTTTAGTTACACGGGTATTGACTGTTCTTTAGTTGTACTGACAATATGAGTTGACTTATATCAAGATAAAAGTAATACCAACATGAAAAAAGAGATTAATTTCAAGGTACTGGTCTGTATCATCTTACTTTTATTCAATGACATCTGAAGGCAGCTTCTAAGATGAAGTTAAATGACAATATATGGCAAGACAAGCAGCTAAATGTGCTCACACTTCTGGTCCCCTGCTAGTCATCAGCCATTGAAGATATTGATTACAAAAGAGAATGATGCATATTGCTAGCAAACCTGACAGCAGCATTTGAACGCATCATTCAGTATTGAATAACACAGAGCTACTTGTCAAAACAGAAAATGTTTCTGTCCACAAGGTCTTGCCAATTATTATCTTTTTCATGAAGAGTAGTGAGTATCTTAAAGCTCTGTCAGAAATACTTTGGTGATACAAAACATGTTTAAGGATGCCAGATGTTTCTGACCACAGCAGCTTTCAGATAACATTACAAATTGATTAAAGAAAATTTTCAGACTTCATTATGGCATATTAATTTGTCCTCTGCAAACCATCATAAAGAAAACTGCTTAGAAATGGCCTTATTTCATGTCCAGTGGGTGTTTAATCCAATTAATGTTAGTCCCTGTCCTTTTCATAATGAAATTAGGTTTGCTTTCAATATAAGCAATAGCTTATTTCTTTGGAAGATTTTTTAATATCAGTTTCTTAATTGCCATTTACTCTTGCTATTACTCTATTATCAGGAGAATTAAATAAAACAAACTGCTTTCTGCATTGTTTCACTCTCAGGCAAAAAAGAAAATATTCAAGACATGGAATGTGGCACTAAGACACTGTAGAACTACTTGACCCTGCTTATTATCTTAGCATTATTTCAGATACCATTAAATCAGGGCAAGGTTAGCAGGTTAACAATGCATCACCATTACTTCAGTTTTCAGTGAACAGAAAAATACTGTCTAACATCTAATGGAGCTCTTTCTTTTCTATTTCCAAAACATATGAAATCCGTGATCCCTTTGACCATTGACTTATTTACTGCATTAAAAAAAAAGTGAAACTAACCTCTTAGCACCCTGATGTTTTTTCATAACCTTCTCTTTCTAAAGGAGAGAAAAGAGCTTTATTTCTCTTGCATGATAACTTTAAAAAAAGAAATAGTCTTGCATCGAACACATCTCATTAAACTCCTGTCATGGTTTGACCCCGGCCAAGTGCTAGGCACCCACGGCAGCCACTCAGTCGTTCCCTCCCCTGCCACAGCTGGGCAGAGGAGGGAAGAAGAGGGGAAAAAAAAAAAACAACTAACACAAGGGTCCATGAGTTGA
>VYZT01007390.1:2434-37565 GCA_013400735.1 Pomatostomus ruficeps | reverse complement strand
GATTGGCTTTGGGGTTACCTGGAAACATCAGTTTGGGAAGAGAAACAGGAAAGAGCAAGAAAACACCGATTTATGTTGGAAATTTCTGCTCCCAAACAAGGGAAGTGCTGCTCCCTCGGCCTCTTCTGTGGAGGAGTCAGCGCCTTGTCCTGAGCTTCGTCCCCATCCCTCTGTGCCATTTTCTCTTTGTTCCCTTTCCCCTTTTGCTTCCTCCTGACAGGCTCTCCTCTCCTCTCCTCTCCTCTCCTCTCCTCTCCTCTCCTCTTCTCTCCCTCTGGCGATGCCAAACCTTGGCTCTCCAGTCCACCCGGGATCAGCTCAGAACTGAACGTTCCCTTCAAACCCCGAGGGTTTCCTGAGCACCCCTCATTCCTGAACAGCAGCCCTGAGCTGGACTCACCCAATTTTCCCTGTTATCACCATTTCCTCGCCGCCTCCTTCCCACGTTTATCACTCTGGTCACTGCAATGGATGAAAGTTTGTCACTGGAATTGCGATTGCTGTGGGCTGGGGTCGGTCCCTGACTGGGTGGTTTCAGTCCCAGATTTGGTGGTTTCAGTCCTGGATTTGGTGGTTTCAGTCCCTCATTTATTTTGTAGTTTCAGTACTTCATTTTGTGGTTTCAGCCCCTGATTTTGTGATTTCAGTCCCTGGGTGGTTTCAATCCCGGATTTTGCGTTTTCAGCCCCTCATTTTGCGGTTTCAGTCCCGAATTTGGTGGTTTCAGTCCCGGATTTGGTGGTTTCAGTCCCGAATTTGGTGGTTTCAGTCCCAGATTTGGTGGTTCAGTCCTGGGTTTGGTGGTTTCAGTCCCTGGGTGGTTTCAGTCCCAGATTTGGTGGTTTCAGTCCCTCATTTTGCGGTTTCAGTCCCAGATTTGGTGGTTTCAGTCCCAGATTTGGTGGTTCAGTCCCGGATTTGGTGGTTTCAGTCCCGGATTTGGTGGTTTCAATCCTGGATTTTGTGTTTTCAGTCCCTCATTTTGCGGTTTCAGTCCCAGATTTGGTGGTTTCAGTCCCAGATTTGGTGGTTCAGTCCCGGATTTGGTGGTTTCCCAGCCACTGCCTCTCTCCAAGGTTTGCGATGCACAGGTTATGGAATCCACCCTTTCCTCCCAGCCCCTCAAACTGAATTCTGTGCAGCTCTGACGTGCCAAGAACTGATTCCTGACCGCTCCTGGGTGCCTCTGACCCCTCTCCTTCGCTAACCTCCGCATCAATTCCTTTCCAGGTCCACCAAATCCCGCAGGGAGACAGACAAGCGAAGCCTCCAAAGCTCAAGAGGAGGAAGATCTCCAGATAACAGTGAATGTGTTTGTTACTGGCGGAGTTGTGACGCCGTGGGCGAGCGCCCGAGTCCATCTGGAGGTACCGCCACGGCCGGGGCTGCCGCTGCTCCTGTGCCGACAGCTCGCTGCCACCACCGGGCACCACCAGGGGCAGGGGCACAAGATTTCCGATGATTAGGGAGGGGTAGAGGTCGCTGGAGAAGCCAATCAGAAATCTGGAAAGGTTGCAGTAACGATGTCGGATGATTACTGAGAAATTTTTTTTTTTTTTTTTTTTTTTTACTATTAACACTTAAGCTAAAGGAGCTTTTATTCCATGTGTTGATAGCTAAAANAAAAAAAAAGAAAAAAAAAATTGTGATTATAAGAAAATAGTCCAAATGTTTCTGAGAAATTTTCATTGTGTATATAGATAATACAGAATTTCATGGTGATATCTGAGCTGTAAATATTGTACAATATTGTCATGTACAAGCGTACCTAATGCACACTTTATCTTTTATTGTACAAAAAATAGTGTACAAAATCCTTTGGTTTCTATTGAGTACACATACAAGAGACTACCAGTGTAAAGTGATAAATAAAAATACAGCCTAAATGCTTTTATATGATAATGTAAAAGATGCTGTTTTTGTATTTAACAGCAGAGAGAAGGCATGATGATGTAATACCTGAATTACGGCATCCGCCTCCCGCCACTGAGCGGCCGCTGCTGCCGCGTGTTCGCAACGAGCCTGGGACTGCCGCGGGACCCCGGCTCCGGCGCGGAATTCCAAGGCTGCAGCCCTCGGTTGCGTTTTTGGTTGCGTAGCTTCGAGCGTAGAGTGCCGTAGGTTTGAGTAAAAAAAAAAAAAAGGATTTAAAAAACCCCCAGAGTAGGACTATTTTAGTGGAGCGTTTCTGTAGGAGAAAAGTTTCAGAGCCACCTGAGGAACTCAAGAGTCGATTCCCCCCCGTAAGGTTGAGCCCCTCCAAGCAGCCCTGGATTAATTAGCTGCAATTAGCGAACGTCATTAACACGGTGTTTCCTCGGCCCCGCTCGCAGGAGCGATCAGGACTGATGGTTATTGATCCCCTTCGCTCTGGCAGGAGCTCCGCGGCGTCCGGGGACATTAACCCCAGCATCCATCCCGCAGAGACAGGAAAAGGGTGGCTTACAAACCTATTAGCAGCGGTAATTTTTATCAGTATTATGTAACATATCAGATTTATTTTATTTAAAAAGAATTATTTATACCATTAACAGATTCTTATATATATTAATGTGGCTGAAAATGCGCAGGTTAAATCTATTAACCAAATTATTTATGTTATATTAAGTGAGAAATGTGAAACATATGTAGAAAAAAAAAAAAGAAAAAATTAATACACTACAGATTTAAAAGTTCTAAAGCTATGAGCCATTATAAAATTAACGAACGGAAGTGTAGCACAACATTCTTTCCATTTGATTTCATTTTTTTTTTCTTTTTTTGAACACGGACGGTGGTGCCGGCGGCGGAGATAACCCCGGGAGCGCTGCCGGGGCGCGGGGGGAGCCTCTCGCTGCTGCGGGAGCACCGCAGAGTCCCGGGGCCATCAGCACCCTGGGCAGGGCCGGCAGCGGCTCCCCCTGCCCGTGCCCGGCTCTCTCCTTCTCTTCTCTCCTCCCTCTTTTCTCTCTCTCGTGTGAAGGACGCGGTGCCGGCGGTGGCAGCGGAACTCGCGGCTCTCGGGGCTATCGGGGCCCCCGGAGCTCTCGGGGTTCCCAGGGGCTCTCGAGGCTCCCCGGGCTTTCCGGACTCCCGGGGCTCCCGGAGCTCTCCAGACTCCCGGGGCTTTCAGGGCTCTCGGGGCTCCCGGGGCTCTCGGGGCTCTCAGGGCTCCCGGGGCTTTCAGGGCTCCCGGGGCTCCCGGAGCTCTCGGGACTCCTGGGGCTCTCAGGGCTCCCAGGGCTCTCGGGGCCCCCGGAGCTCTCGGGGTTCCCGGGGCTCTCGGGGTTCCCGGGGGCTCTCGAGGCTCCCCGGGCTTTCCGGACTCCCGGGGCTCCCAGAGCTCTCCGGACTCCCGGGGCTCTCAGGGTTCCCAGGGCTCCCGGGGCTTTCAGGGCTCTCGGGGCTCCCGGGGCTCCTGGGGTTCCCGGATCTCCCGGAGCTCTCGGGGATCCCAGGGCTCTCGGGGCTCTTGGGGCTTTCCAGACTCTCGGGGTTCCCGGTGCTCCGGAGCCTTCCCGGGCAGTGTGGCTCCCGTTTTTCCGTCTCCGTGGCCGCGTCGCCAGTGGCCCTTGTCTCTTCCCGGTCCCCATCCCGGTTCCAAACCCGAACCGAACCCCGTTCCCCGTTCCCCGGGCCCGCCTCGGCCTGTCCCCGCTCCATCCCCGCTGTCCCACCGCTCACCCCTCGGCTCCGGAAGGAATTCCCGTGCGCTCCATCTCCTCGGTCGATAACGGCGTTGATGTGGGTGCTAGGAGTAGTTTGCTTCAGTCCATACCGATTTTTAATTTTTTTTTTTCTCTCTCTCTCTCTTCTAGAGTTTTTCTGGTTTCATGTAAGCAGTTCATGTAAATATTGTGAGCGTCACAGGTCATGCAGTGTTGTAACATTTTAAGAAATGTTGCACCGACTTTACGATTAAAAAACTGGTCACTCGTACTTGAATTTTGCCCGTAGAGCCATTTCTTTCTCTTTGCATTAAAGCATAAATCTACTTTTTTGATGGAGGCCCAACCCTTCTTTCTACCTTATTATTTTTTTGTTTAATAAATCTCTATTTTTTCTAATAGAAGACTTAAAAATGAAAAATTTAAAAAAAAAAAAATTACTTTTTGCCTACTTTCTAATTTAAGAGAGAATTCCTATATTTAAAAGGTGGAGGAAAAAAAAATAAGAAAACAAAATTTAAAAAAACCAAAAAAAAAAGAAATAAAATAAAATAAAATAGTGGAAAGTGGAACACCACTGGATTTGTCATTACCATGGCACGATCTCCCGAAAGCGGCCGAGCGCAGCGAGCCCGCGACGCCGATCAGGACCTCGGTAGATTTTAGGGAACGCTGCGATTCCTTGAGGATGTAAAGTGTTGCATATTCTTGTCTATTTATTTATTTATTTATGATGCTTTTCTTTCGCTTCAGTGGGTGACGATGTGGTCGCGTCGTTCCGACGACGTTCAAATTAAAGGAAATATTCCTCTTTCTATTTATGGTGCGTTTTGTCAACACCATAAACTGAATGGAACAAGAGATTTTCATTTCTTTCGATGGATTTGCTTCGTATTTTCAACTTCCGGCTGGTAGCAGCTGCAAAAAAAAAAAAAAATAATAATAATATCTACATAGTTTAAAAAAAAAAAAAAAAAAGAAAAAAAAAATCCCCACCCCACCTCTGATGTCCCGGGTCTGTTATCCTCCCAGTCTAAGGTTTTAGGGGTTGAAAGGAACTTCAGATTGCAAGGTCTTTCCGAAATCATCTCTGCAGGTGGTTCGTGATGTGCTGTCCTTTCGGAGTCCCTGAGTTTGATGGTCTAGAGATGGTAGAGGGCTCGTGGTGGACTGAATTACCTTAGGACTGAATTACCTTTCTTAGCTACAGTTTGTATTTTGCTATGTAGGGTTGTAATGTGAGAATTCCAGAAGAGCCGTAGCAGAAAAGTGCTTTTCTATTTTTAAAAAAAAAAAAAAAAAAGAAAAAAAAAAAAACCAAACCCATTCTAGTCTTACTAAGAATTAGAGAATTTTTTTAAATATCAGTTTTGTAATTTTTTGATAAAGTTGTCAATATTCCGATTAAATCACCAGAAAAAACAGTTCCTGTGCTGGTCTCTTCGGGGCAGGGACTTTGTGTTCCGACGGATTGCTCGATGCCGCCGGGGGATGCCCGCTCTGAAACGGGGCAAATCCACACGGCAGCGCCCGGCTGCGAGGGTGAGTTCAGCCCCGAGAGCCCGGGGAATTCCCAGTGCAGCCAGGAGTTCCCAGTGCGGCTGCAGAGCCTCTCCGAGCTTCGTCCGACGGGTAAGTCCGGCGAGCCAGGATCTCACCCCGCACGGCACCTCCAGCCCGTCCCGCCCTGGGGGTCAGGATTGCCCCCAAACACCCGCTGGGGCGAGCAGGAGATTCCCAGGAATCCCAAACTCCGGAGGGATCCTTCGGTTCCGTGCTCGCCGTTCTCACCGGGCTCCGGTCAGCCGTGGAAAAACACTTGGAGGCTTAAAAAACAAACCAAAAAAATCCTACAAAAATCAATTTCTCTACGCCCAGGTGGAGCTGCAGGGATTTTGTGGCCCTCAGACGCCTCCCCAGGCATTGCTGCCCCTCTCCTGGTGTCTGGTTATCCTCGCAGAGCAATTCCACACTCTCGTGTGTCCTGAACGCTGCTCAGGCTCCCAGGCAGCCTGGGGCCGGGTTTGTGGTGATCCCATAAATTCTGCCGAGCGCACAACTCCCCAAATTCCCACAGCCTCTCCTGTGGCCTGGAACGGTGACACTTTCTGTTTCTGTGGCACCTGAAAGCTCAGCCCCCTCATTTCCCTCAGCCGGGGCTTGGATGCGAACACTTCCAGCAATTTTTTGTTGTTCTGTTTTAAAGAAATAAATAATTTAAAAATCCAAGATTTGATTGGGAATCCCTCCTGGAGAGATTCCGTCTCCCCCGTGCTCACCTGCTGCGAGATCAGGGTTTGTCTGTAATTGAGGGTCAGCCCAGGGGACACCAGGGGTAGGATTTGGAACTGGAAAAAACTTACTTATGTATAGAACAGTACTTCTGGAAATTCCTGCTTTGGGAAAGATCTGGGCAGTGGGAAGGGTTCTGGCTCGCTCTGGATGAAGGGCAGGAGCATCCTCAGGTGTTCGGTGTAAAATCCCAGAGGGGCTGGCGCAGGTGGAGGAGAATCCCAAAATTCCAGGCAGGAATGGATCCCAGGGAGTGATCCCAGCCTGGATGGGACAACAAAGGCTCTTCCAGCCACATCCTCACCGTGGTGCAGGTAGGTGGGGAGTCCTTCGCTGCTAATTCCCTAAATACCTGGAAGAATCAATATTTTGGATCACAAAAACACAGAATTTCCACCCAGGTGGTGTCTGCTCCACCTGGACCCCCGGCAGGTGATCGGGGAGGGGTTGTGGGGTCTGCTGGGAGGAGACAACTTTGCAGGCACAGAAGAGGATTCTGGAACAGACATTTTCCTGATCCCACCTCAGGAGTTTCTGTCTCATCAAAGCACAATCATTTGAGGCTTTTTTGAAGGAGCAGCAATTCCAAACTCCCAGCAGAAACGCAGCTTGTGGGCACTTCAGGAAAACCAGTTCTTGCTTCTCTCCATGATTTTTCCGTAGAGATAGAAAAAATCTTAAAAATAACGAAGTTTTGGGGTTTGTCATTATCTGTTCTCAGTGGTGGGATTGAGCTCTGTGCTTCTGAGGAAAAAGGGAAGATTTACAGCTGAAAAATAAAACTTTTTTCCTTTCGTTTCCTTTCCTTTCCTTTTCTTTCCTTTCCTTTCCTTTTCTTTCCTTTCCTTTCCTTTTCTTTCCTTTCCTTTCCTTTTCTTTCCTTTCCTTTCCTTTTCTTTCCTTTCCTTTCCTTATCCTGTCCTGTCCCTCACTAGTTTAATTGGGACCAAAAGGAGAATTTGTTATCCCAGACTTGGTTTTCAGAGTTTCCTGAACCAAAATGACAAATCAGAGATAGAAATGGGATATTGGGAAGGAATAAACCTTTGTCATTTGGGACTCGGTTACGTCAATGATCAAAGACAGACAACAAAGTATTAGACAATAAATAAATAAATAAATAAAAAATAATTTAAAAAAATCTATTTTTAAAATTTGGACAAATTTTAGGAGATTATTGGAAGTTTAAGCGTGGTAGTTGCAACCCTAAAACCTGCAACAAGGGGACAATGACTTTGATAAAATTGCCCCAAAAGTCCTGTTTTAGTGGCCACTTTGAGGGATTCCTGTCCAGATGTTGGGTCCAGCTGTGGCTCCCAACACCTTTTATCCTCGGACCAGGAGTGTCCCGAGCTGCGTCCATACGGAGAGGGAGGTGGAGGGAGTCTGTCCAGCCACATGTGATCCTTGTTAAAATACTTGGGATTTTTGGGGGGGAATGAGGCTGACGGCCGCTGCTGGTGCAGATCAAAGGCGGGACAGGCGAGGAGTCCCGGCCGGGGCAGATTGAAGCCGGGCTTAGCTAAGAACAGAGCCAGGCTTTGGGAGCAACAACCCAATCTCTGCATCGGTTGGGAGGGATTGGCTGTGCTGGGAGCAGCGCTGGTATCGCTGAGGAATCGAGGAAAAGCGACAAAGCCCAGCGAGCAGCAAATGATGAATTATTCAATGCAAATGTCAAGTTTTTAGGAGCGACTGGGGCTGTAAATCTTTTTTTTGCAAGGCTGAGCGTTGCCATTAAGCAGCTCCATATGACGCCGCAGCTGTCGGATCTCTTTTCTATCATTTTATTTTTATGGATGCCGGGGAAAAGTATTGGGAATTTCCACGTTGGAATTTCAATAACATCATTTCCCCGATTTCTGTCGTCCGTGGATTTAAGGTTTGGTTGATTTTAAATCCACGGCCACCTCAGTAACGTCCCAAGCCACAAGTCTTCGAATGAGAATTGGTTTTTGCGGGGAAATTTTAATTTTCCGTGGTTTTGCGCCTGAGTTGAGTTCCTTGGGAAGCGAGGAGTGGTGAGGGAAGAGTGAGGAGGTGCCCATGGCTCCGGGGGATTCCTATCACATCCATCCCATCAATCTGCCCAAGGATTTCTATGGCTCCCATTATCCCCCGCGCCTCCAGGAGAAGAAGCCGGGAACAATTGCCCATTGTCGGTTTATGAAGGAACTTTTTCATCTTCCTTCCCCAAAGACTCGATTCTTAATTAAGGAAATGAAAATTAATTACGGAATGTGTACAAGGAGATGTTATCGGGTCTGTGCCCCGAATGGAGCTCGCTGCTGGGGCTGCTCCGTGTCACAGGAACGGCGAGGGGACACAGGGAATGGCCTCAAACGGAGCGATGGGTGGATATTGGGATGGAATTCCTGGCTGGGAGGGTGGGGAGAGGTTGGGATGGAATTCCCAGAGGAGCTGTGGCTGCCCCTGGATCCCTGGAATGCCCAAGGAGGGGTTTGGAGCAGCCTGGGACAGCGGGAGGTGTCCCTGCCAGGCAGGAACGTTCCCGTCACCGGGGCAGGGCCTCACCCTTGGGAAATCATCTCTGGATATTTAAGGCCAAGCTCCGTGGAGCACCAGGGGTGGCTGGAAACACCTCCAGAGCTGAGGCTGGAAGAGTTTCACTCTTCAAGAGATAATAATTTAATATTCAGCAATTCCTAACTATCCAAAGGACAAGGGACATTTCCTAACAAACCCCAGAGCACCCGTGCAGATTTTGTAATTATTTCTCGTGCTCTGTGAGCAAGAGCTTGAACTGAGCCCCGTTCCAGAGGACAGGAATGCTGCACTTCCATGAATTCCTTTCCAGAGGAAGATGTTGCCCTTAGCTGTTGGTAAGGACCCTCTTATTAACGGCCTGATAAGGACGATTAAATATCCAATAAAATAATGGATTAAAGAGCAAGAGGGAATGAAGCGTATCCCGAGGATCGCTGCAGCAAAATGAGCACAATTATTCCCTGAGTGAAAGCAAAGGGAATAGGGTGTTGATTTGGATCTTAAAACTTTTAGGAGATGAATATCTCGAAGGTGTCGACGGTTTTCAGAAGAGCAAACGTCCCTGTCCCACGAGCTGGGCCGGGTCATGGAGGGACCATTCCCACCCTGGGAAAGGGGAAAAGAAAAGATGATTTTTCCCCTTTCTGCCCCAGCTGTTCCCATTTACAGGAGAGCAGGGTGATTCCCTCGTCTCCGACATCAGGAGAGACTCCCTGAGAGCAGCTTTTGGGGCTCCCTTCAGCTGATCTGAATGAAAAATATCCAGGGTCTTCCTAAATGCGATTAATGTGTTACAGAGCTGAAACTAATTAGATGGCCTTTAATTATCAGGTCCATGGGTGTTTAATTTTTTTTTTAATGATCCTTAGAAGATGGAATTTCTTAAAATTTTCCCTCAGTTAGAGCCCCCCTAAGTTCTAACTCTTCACCCTCAAAGAAGTTTATTTCTGCTTCCTTCTTCGACACAGCCAAGCCCTGGTAAGGCACAACTGATCAGAAGTTCGTGTTCTCTCCCACTTGTTTCTGGAACCAAAAAAAAGAGTAAAATGCCTCAAAGTTTCCACTTCTCAGAAAAATAAAGTTAAAAAGCAAGGTTTGATTTCAGTCAGCTGCCGGTGGTGCTGCAGGAGGGCATCAGGACCCATCACATCAGGTAAATAACCACGAGTCTGAAGTTTCCTTGTCTCAGAAATCGCTGCTTTTAGCTCCAGTCGCACAACATCTTTTCTGGTTTGAAATGGGAGAGAACTCTTCCCTCAGCGCTGCAGACAATCGCACCTATTCCGCTTCTCGGAGTTCAGAAACACGGGGGCGTTGGGAACCTTGTGCAGAGCATCTCCTCGGCAGAGTGTGAGAAGCACAGGCTGATCTCCAAACAAACCCAGCTAAATTTACTCTGCTCCCACCCACCCCGGCGAGCGCTCCTGCCACAGTTCCCTGCTCGCATGTCTGGGTCAGGGCTCCAGGAGAACACGATTGCCATTCCACAAAGCCCTCCCGAGACATTTGGAGATTTATTTCTCCCCTCAGTCTCCCTGCCCTGCTTTTCCTGATTTTTCCACAGCTCTGGCTCCTGGTGCCAGGAGGAGACCTTGCTTGTTTGCTGCATCACTGAGGCTAAAAAGTTTGGCTTAAAACCGAAAATTCCAGCCCCAAAATAGTGGTGCAAGGGCTCTGCCTGTGGGGAAGCCTCAGCCAGTGGCACCAAGCAGAGCGTTGAATAACCCTTGGAAGTTTTGAAGCTCCATCAGAGCAATTTGATTTTTTCCTCCTGTTGGTCTGATTGGGACATCACCCCACAGCAGCAATTGTCTCCTGATTTCCAACCTCAGCGCTGGTTTCATTTGCTCCGAGAGCTGTTCAGCTTCTCCCCGGGATGTGATCACTGGTGCCTCTCCTCTCCTCTCCTCTCCTCTCCTCTCCTCTCCATCCCTGTGATTGTTTCTCCAATCCCCTGGGCGTTTGGGCAGCTCTGTGTTGCCAGACTGGGAGATTTTTTGCCCTGGGATTTGAGGAGGAGGAGAAGGAGGAGGAGAACTTCTCAGTACGAGTCTGTTTCTCTCCCAAACACCTTTAGATCATCTGAGCCACGCTTGGAGCTTGTGCTCCTGTTGGAATCAACTCAAGTGTGTAGCTGTTTGGTGGCTGCTTCCAGCCAACCAGGTTTTATTTTATTTTATTTATTAACACAATGTTTATATTAAGAACTAGAATTAATATGTGGCGCTGGATTTCAAAATAAAAAATATTGATGTAAAAGAAATGCAGGTAAAATTAGCATTGCTGTCCAAGAAGACAGATCAAGCAGAGCTGGTGCCAGCCGGTTTGTGCCCTCATGCCCATGATGGAGGAACAGCTGGATGGGGATTGATTCCCTGTGCCATTGGCATTCCCAGTGCTGCCATCGGAACCCTGCCCTGGGGTGGTCCATTTTGTCCTGGAACAACGTGGCACAAGCATTTCCTCACCCACATCTCCCATCTTTTGAGGGCTTTCACTGTCGTTTTGTTCTGAAATTCGTCTTTTGCACAGCACAGAGCCCTGAGCCAGGACTCAGAGAAGCTGTGGCTGCCCCTGCATCCCTGGCAGTGTCCCAGGCCAGGTTTGGAGCAGCCTGGGACGGTGGGAGGTGTCCCTGCCAGGCAGGAGTGGAATGGGATTTTTCCCTTTCCCAGTAGGATTTTTCCTGCCCTGCTTCCCCTGGAGCAGGAATTTCTCCCTGTGCTGGAACATTCCATAAATACCCATTCCGGTTCCGCTGGCGCTGAGGAACCCCTGCTCCCTGGAGAGGAGCTCCCAGCTGAAGGTTCCTCTCAGCAAGGAAGAGTCACAGAATCCCGGGATCACCAAGGCTGGAAAAGACCTCCAAGGTCCTCGAGTCCAGCCTGTGACCGACCCCACCTTGCCAGCTGACGAGAGAACCCTGTTGTTTTCCATTTCTCGTTAATTCACAGCTAAATCCCCGTTATGGTGGCAGATCCTAATAACCTTCACTTACAGGCTATTGTAAACTATTGGAGAAGAGCAGCATGGCCTAAGGTGGTAGGATTTACAAATCCACGGAGGATTTTCTGGTCAATAAAAGAAATAAAAAGCACCAAACAATCCCGTTTTTTCATCTCCCGGCGTGTAAACATCGCCGTTCTGACTATCACATTAAAACATTGCCCAAATCCCTCTTTTCATTTCCAGAGGACCTCACATCTGGCAGCAGCTTGCGAAAACATTGCAGGATATTCTGGGAAAAAATGAAAGCCTGTCAAAGCTTCATCTTCTGCTCGGATGGGGCTTAGCAGAACCGTTCTGTAACAGACTGAGGGATGTTTTCTCGAGCGAGTAATTGCCTTCACGTCTCATCATATGAACCGCCACTGATGATGCTCCTCCCCTGGATCCTGCTCACACTTCTATCCCAATAAACTCCCAATTTTGCAGAGATTTTCGGGTTTCACGTCCTGAGTGGCAGCTGCAGCTCTCTCCGCCGTTGTTATTAAGGAATATTTGCACACGTCGCCTTCTCTGTCAGTTTGGACAATTTTTATTTATGTTTTTTTGCAATTTTGCAAAACAATTTCCCTCCCTGGGTCCTTGCACACGCCAGAAAGGCTCTGCTGATTGAGCTCAGCGAGCGGCACTTTCGGGCTGCCTGTTTCTCCTGAGTCAATCAGCCCGGGCAGGAGTTGCACAGAAAATCAGGGGCTTTGTTTTCAGCGATTCGTTGTCGCTGTAGCCCTGCTCTCTGTTATTTCAGACAAGCAGACGCTGCCTGCCTCGTTGGGATCGATGAGTGAGGGGATATATTGGGAAGTGGTGTGGGTTTGAAGTGGGATTTGCTTTGATATTTCTGTGCAAATCCATGTGATGGCTCACTGACTCATGCAGCTGAAAATAGGTGGTGATATCAAGCACAGAATTCTTTACAGATTTATTTTCTTTTCCCCCCTTTTCTTGCTTAGCTTGCTGCTCTTCCAAAAAATTCAGGTCATTATTCAAATCTGCGCTTAGATTAAAACTCCAGATAGCATCTCTCTTACTCATTGATGAATCACACTGGAGCAAATTTTGGTCCTACTGAACTCACTCTGTGTTGCCTTAGTCATAAGTTTGTTTGGCAAATCACATGTCAGGCTCGAATTAAGCGCTGGCTTAAATAAGATCCTTTTAAAATACATTCAGGAAAGTTTGCACATAAGATTTATATAGATAAGATTTCTATATTGCAAACTTGTCAAAGCAAAACCGGAGAATGAGAAATCCTGTTAATTCCGAGTTAAAACACGCGATTGTGTTGGCAGCAACAGACCTGAAGGGATTGCTGGACATACCTGGAATTAAACTCGTTCCCTCGAGTCTGTTTATAAATTAATTTTCAATATTGGCTTTTGGAGCAGCAAACTCCCCCTGGGTGCAGCGATGCCACCGCCACCCACACAGCTCAGTGTCACCACTCTGCCACTGCTGACACCACCCCGACCTTTCCCAAAGGGTTTTTTTTATAATCCTTGATTCCTGTGCCAATATCAAATCTGCACTGAATCTTTTTAACTGTCACCATATGGCTCTTTACATTAACAGGGCCGTTCTTCCCCGCATGAGCATAACAGGAATTTACCTGAAATTCTAATTTAAAAGCTAAATAAAACAGGCAACTGTAATTTAAAAGCGACACAAAATAGGCAACATCAATAAAACTCCTTCCAAAAATAGAACAAAACAGCTGTGAAATTAGATTGGAGCTGAGGTGGGGATGGATATAATAAATTATAGATTATCAATCAAGTGGCAGTGGGAGCAGGGTTGGGTTGGAGCATCCACGGCTCCAGCTCCTCCCTGCCTCGTGCAGTGAATCCTGTAAGGGCTGACACATCACAGGTATGGCTAAAAGAGGGGGGAAATGGAATTTAATCAATTCCAAGCGTGCCCTGAGTGATGTTGTGCCCACGGGAACAGGGGAAAGCTCCGGTGGTGCTGCCTGAACATCACCAGGCCTCTCCCACAGCGGGTGGAGAGCTGAGGAAACCAACAACTCCTTGTTGGGGTTGTCCTGTCATGGGGAGAACCTGTTCCCTCTCCAGCTGGAGATGGAGCAGAACAAAACCTTTTTATGAAAAAGGTGCCAGCAGGAAAGGGAAGCTGGGATGGAGCCATAACTCCCCAGAATGTTTTACTGCGTCCCAGGTGAGGTGAGGTCGCTGTTTGCTTACCCCGGTGCTTTATAAATGGAGTTTGGATAATCCAGGCAGGTTGGGATTACATCTCCTCGCCGCTCCATGGATCATTTTCCTCGAAAGGATTAACCTGTGGCTTCAGGAAAAGCTCACCAAATGTCTGTGTGTTTAAAACCAGCAGAGAGTTGTGCAAAGGAATTAATTAACAACCGACCGCCGAATACTTGGGGGAAAATGGGAATGGATTAATTCGGGCTCCTTGAAAACCTGCCTATTGCACTGGCATTTGTTTTCAATTGGAGAATGAAACTCTGATGCAATTTTCCTATTATATAATGAGGTTATTTTCCACTCCTTTCTTTCTCCTTTGTTTCCAAGAATGATTAATTAGTGACACAACTCAGGGACCTGCAGAAACATCACCAAACCCAACCATTCTTTTGTCTTAGAAGATTTCTTTTCCTATACCTGGAGTAGCCAGAAGCACCCATGTCCTTTTCTGTAATCTCATGGGATTATTTAGGATTTCAGGGTTGGAAATTCCCATCACACCCAGGACATTCCCTGATTTTCTTATGGAATGTCGGTGCAGAAATGGTCCCACTGGGTCTGGGCATTTCTTTGGTTCTCTGTGAAGTTTTCAGCTGCTCCTGCTCCTCCCCGTGTTGGCTCTCCCAAAAATCTTCCCTCTTCCCAAGGACCTGGGCTTTGGGTGTTACCAAATATTCCAAAAAGATTCCACAAATATTCCACAAATATTCCAGAATCACAGAATCAATCTGATTGATTGGAAAGACCTCTGAGGTCACTGAGTCTGAGCTATGAGCGATCACCACCTTGTCAGCTCTCCCATCCAGCCTTTCCTCAAACACCTCCAGGGATGGGGACTCCAAACCTCCCTGGGCAGCCCCTTCCAATGTCTCACCACCCTTTCCAAGAAGGAATTCCTCCTGATGTCCAGCTAAACCTCCCCTGGCACAGCCTAAGGTTTTGTGTTCTCATCCTGTCACTACCCTGAGTAATCCATAATTTTAATTTTCCAGCTTCCAAGGATCACACGTGAAAAACGAGACTTGAAGGACTCACCATTCCCTCCCTTTCCCCTGTGCCCTCCTCCCTGTCTGCTCCATCCTGTGCCCACAATTCAGTTCCCACTTTTCAGTCTTTTCTTCCTTTCCTTAGTGAAGTTCAGAGGAATTTTATGAGCAGGTCTGCTCTGTCCCTATTCCAAACTGGGGCACAAGGATCACACAATTCCAGGGATCCAGGGGCAGCCACAGCTTCTCTGGGCACCCTGAGCCAGGGCCTCCCCACCCTCTCAGGGAACAATTCCTTCTCAAAATCCCACCAAACCCTGCCCTCTGGCAGTGGGAAGCCATTCCCTGTGTCCTGTCCCTCCAGGCCTTTGTCCAGAGTCCTTCTCCATCTTCCCAAATAAACTCACTGCTCCCCTTCCGCTGAGTTTTCTAACCAAAGCACAGGAGAAGCAGCTGGATGTGCCAAGGGATAAACCTCTCCCATTTTCTCCAGGAGCATTGTGGAATCTTGAAGTCTTTATTTGAGAGGAAATCCCTGAGCTGAGCGTGGCTCCCGCTGTCCCTGGGGAAGCAGGGGCTGGTGTGAAGCTGGGACTCTCCCTTCCAGGGTGTTTGGGTGTTTGTGCAGCTCTGGCTGTACCCGGAGCAGCAGATCCCGGTGAACGGGATGAGCAGCAGTCTGGAAGCAGGAACGCTGCAGCAGCTTTGCTGTGACTGCTGTCTGCACAGTCAAAGCGTCTTTTTTTATTCTGTTTCCCTAAAAATCCCTTTGACAAGGAAGTGCAGGGACGTGAGGCTTGAATAGATCCCTCAATCTGCACGTTGATTGCATAACTCCCCACGAGCGCTCCGAACTTCCTTCTGTTATTACAAATGTGCGCGCAGAGCACTGCGAACGTGATCCCCGCTCCCCACTTTCATTTTCCTTTTGACTGCCTCGCAGCCCGGCAAATATTTCTGTTCCTCGATGCACAGCAGCGTTGCCGAGCAATTCTTGTTGTGCTGTGACGGCTTTCAGCCCCGTTTTGCAGGGAAATACGGAGCACAGGATGACACTGCTCCCGTTCAAGTGACAAGAAACTTCCCTCTGATTTGCACCACGGTCAGATAAAAGTGAAATTTCCTTCCTGGGGAAACATCTCCTGACTCTGACTGGCAGCAGCAGTTTGGGACAGGGAATGGCTTTGAGGAGCGAGGCTGGAAATGGTTCTCACAGTGGTTCTACCCCAGGGGAGATTTTTTGGGGGGGTTTTGGGGGTTTTCTCTGTATGGAGCCATCCAATATTCCCACTCCAGACCAGCACAAAGCAACGGCATCAACCTCAGAGCAGGGGAAATGTGGCCGTTATTAATCAGCAAGAAAAATCGTTATATCCAGGCCATGAATGCAGGAGACAGCAATTGTCAAGGATGGTTTGCTGGGGTTTTTAGGTAAGGTTTTCGGTGGCTTTTATTTTTGTAAAAGGCACACTTGGTGTATTTCCTAATTTCTTTTTTCTAGTGGAAGGTGTTCCAGCCCATGGAATAAGGCTGGAATTAAATGACCTTTAAGGTCCCTCGCAACCCAAACCATTCTGGGTTTCTGTGATTTTACGGTTGCCTGAGGATTTATTTTTAGAAAGCAGCCCCACTCCTACCCTTGTGCTGGAATCCAGCAGAACTGCAGAGCTCTGAGGAGGAGAGGGAGCATCTCTCACTCCTGGGGCACAGTTTGCCAGAGTCCCCTTTGTGGCAAGTCCTTCACTCTGGCTTCTGAAATCCGAATAAAAAATAAAAACCTTTTCCAATGCTCCGTGAGTCTTATTTTATTGATATTTTAAGCTGCAGGATGGGGGTTGCTTTAATTTTTTGAAGCCGGCGAGCTCCCAGCTCCACAAAACACATTGATTATTAAAAAAAAAAAAAAAATAAAAATTATCTTGTGTTTGTCTCCTGAGGTGTGAGATTTTGGGATAAATTTGTATACACTCATAAACTTGACTTTCATTATTTTTCTCGGCTATTTTTTTCTAAATGACAGTTGAGTAAATCCCTCTACTCTTATTTCCCAGAGTTAAAGGACATAAACACCGTCCTTATTACGTACTGATTTTAACAATACTTTTCTAGTTCCAGTCATAATCATTATTTTGTTCACTGGTCACTGCACTGCAAATTTACCTTTTTCCTGGTGGAAAAACCCCAGATTTCTGTGGTTTTGAGCTGCACTCATGCAGGTGCCCAATGGCTTTACTTGATAATTCCAAATTAAAATTCCTCTGGTTTCATATCTGCATTTTTGCTAACTCACTTGTTGAATTGGGCTGTAAAAGAGCCCAGCCAAGGGCAGATTTATCTTTTGAGCCAGAATCCAAGATTTCATACCACAGGAAACAGCTGCAGCAGGTTCCTTTCAGGAGCTCCCGGTGCCTGTGGTAACCTCCGCACAGAAAGCACAATTCCCTTTCATTTCAAACCTATTCCTCGACACAAACAGTTTCGATATAAAACTCTTAAATCAGGAGCTTCCTGCTGCTTTTCATCACCGTCCCTTCCTGCTGAAATTTGGGGAATCTGCTATTTTCATAGCTGCCCTTTTATTTCGCTTTATCTGGCGTCGGGCTCGGGATTTTAACTCCATGTTCAACTCCCATAATTTTTATTCAGAGCTTTAAATCTCTCAGAAAGCTGGGATTTCAGGGTCTGGCTGAGAGGTTTGGGTGACCTCAGAGGGGGAAACGAACAGGCTGCCAGTTCCCTAAACCCTCGGAATAACTGGGAATTGAACTGGCTGGGAATGCCACATTAAACCTTTGGAATAACTGGGAATCGAACTGGTTGGGAATGCCACATTAACTCTAAACCCTTGGAATAAGTGGGAATCGAACAGGTTGGGAATGCCACATTAACTCCAAACGCTTGGAATAACTGGGAATCGAACTGGCTGGGAATGCCACATTAAACCCTTGGAATAACTGGGAATCGAACTGGTTGGGAATGCCACATTAAACCTGTGGATTAACTGGGAATCGAGCTGGTTGGGAATGCCACATTAAACCCTTGGAATAACTGGGAATCGAGCTGGCTGGGAATGCCACCTTAAACCCTGGGAATAACTGGGAATCAAACTGGTTGGGAATGCCACATTAACTCTAAACCCTTGGAATAACTGGGAATCGAACTGGCCGGGAATGCCACGCTAACTCGGAGCATTAGCCGCTAAGCAGGCTCGCTGGCTACTTTGATCAAGCTCTTTTTCCCTGACAAAACCCCCTTTGAAATGAATAGGACAGAGGTTCCTTTCACTTCAATGGGAGTTCTCAGCCACGGGGAGAAAGAAGGACTTCATAACCTTTAAAAAGCCTCCCCTCGCCCATTCATGGCTCTCCTGGAAAGCTCAGCACTTTCCCTTGTGCTGAAGTCACTAAGGCAGCCTCGCGGGTGCTTTCAGGCTTCCTTCGGGTGGGGATTTGCTCGAGCAGGAGCTCAAACCTCTCTCACCGTGGCAGGAGCAGCCACACTGCGAAAATTTGTTGCTGTGGATCGTCAGCATCGCTTTCCTGATTGCACCCTGTGAGCCTGCACCTGGCACGTTGCAGATGATTCCTCTGTACCCTCAATATCTCGATATTTTTGTGGATTTGCAGTCGAGGCATCAGCACCCTAAAAATTCCAGTTCTGTTTTAAAGTTCTGTCTTAACACCCCACAATTAAAGTTTTGGACGCCCCTCAAGGCTGGACAGCACCGTGCCTTGGTAGGGGCCATTATAATTTCTGGAATTTCTGTTTTTACACTTTCTGAGACTTCTTTTAAAATTAATTTTTCTTTGAGCCTTTTTTTAAACTACTTTTTGCACTGACAACACACAAAGTAAAGAAGTAATACATTCTTATTCTGTTTGATGTTGCAATAATGTGCACTGAGATAATTACCCACAAGTGATGCTTCTGCTTGGAGACGATTAATGCACAGATATGTACTATTATAAAAAAAAACCAAACCCAAACCCAACAAATAAATGGAATAAATCTGCAAAAAGACCTCCAGAACTATCCCAGGCTTTAGGGAGCTACGGTGGGAACAAGGATTTCTTGTGTTCAGTGTCACTGTGGAGAAGCAGAACCAAAAGCAAGGGTGTGATAAAGCCCCCAAGCCCATACAGCTCCGACATTTCCACTGATATATATGTTTAAATAAAATCTGGGGGTTTTGGGTCTATCCAGTGTTCAAACGTGCATGTTCAATTCCTTTATCTCTCTGAAGATGAGTCAGAATTCGACCATTGAACAAATAATTTCGTTTGAGACATTCTTTCCTTGATTTGGGCACGAAAAGTAAATTATTTTACCTACAGGTGAGTTACAACTCATGTTTTTTTTACGGCTGAAATTCTTCAGAAAACCCGTAATATTTTACAAGAGGAAGAGATCAGATTATGTGCTCAAAAGATGGATGGTTCTGACTCAAAGCTAAACTAACGTAAGCTGAAACTTTAGTTCTGCCCATGCTCAGCTCTGTGCAATGGCTTTTTTGACTACATTAAAAATAAAACCTCTGTATCCTACAGGGCATCGTTTAAAAAAAAATTGCATTGCTTGTAGAAATAAAATAATGGGATGAGTTTAGGACTAAGAGCCACCTGGAGGGTAAATATGCTTCATTTTTGTAGGGTTTTTTTTATTTAAGCAGTGAGAAAGAGCAGAACACGCACACAAAGGGAAAAGGTTGTTATTATCCATTGTTCAGCTGTGCTGCCTGAAAAAGGAGGAAAAACCTCTTACAGCAGTGTGTAAAATGCTTTTTTCTTGCAGAAGCAGAAAGAGGAAAGTCGTGGTGTCTTTTAACCACTGGAGGAAGCACTGCGGGAGGAAATGAAGCCCAGCAGCCACCTCAGTGTCCCAGGGGTGTCACCTGTGCCTCAGCACAATCCAGGGGATGGCATCCAGGTGAAGAACAGCTCAGGAGGGTGGCACAATCCCTCCTGGAAAATGCCAGCCCCCTGCTGCTGCCAGGTAACCCCTCACCACTTCAGGGGCACCAAATCCCTGTGGGCTGTGAGAGGTTTGGTCAGTCCTGAAACGGCGCTGAGGTGTAAATTCTAAGCTAAACCATGGAAATTTTAAATATTTACCTGTTAATTCTAATCCAAGGATTGTGTGTCTTTAGAAATAGAAATATTCTAAGGGAATTATAAACCAGTGCAGGCTAACACAGTTTTGTTGTTAATTTTCTCATATTTTTAAAGCTTTTTTTGCTCACATGACCGAACACTTACCTGATGTTTTCACAGGAGTAGTTAACAGAATTTCCAGCTGTCTTTCCAAGCTAATTTGGGTCCGTGGCTGATGAACACAATGTTCTTGCTGCTTCTTTTCCCCTCCTGTGTATTCCTGGGCTTGTTTCATCTTCCTTCTCTCTCTCTCTCCGGCTGACACAATTCTTTATTCTTCGTTTTGCAAACCATGTGTTCGCCACGAGCAGCAGTTGTGTTTGCTACACAAAACCACGTAAACACAAAACACAACAGGTAACTAAAAATACACGGCAATTCAGAGACTGAGCCTATTTTTTTCTAATTAAAAAAAACGGAAATTATGTACAGTTAGCACAGTGATACAAACAGTGAAGTTTTGACTAAGAGTTTCAGTTTCTTTCAGAAATTGACGCTGACAACTCCCGTGAGGTGAAAGAAGCAGCTGCCAGGTCTCAGGGCGTCAAAATAAAATTCCACCTAAGCATGAGGAAGAATTTCCCATGAGGGTGGCAGAGGATGGGAACAAGTTCCCAGGGAGAACGTGGATACTCCAGAGTCATTCCAAACCCACCTGGACGTGTTCTGTGTCACCTGCTTCAGGTGACACTGGTTGCATTGAGTGGTCTCCAGAGGTTGCTTCCAACCCTAAATATTCTGTGATTCTGTGGGAAAAAAAGAAAATCGTGCAGGCACCAGTTTGTGTCTGAAGTGTTGGTTTTATGATGCTTTTAAACCCGCTCGTTTGTCCAGAGAGTGGGGACACTGTGGGGACACTGGGGACACTGCGAGGATACTGTGGGGACACAGCGGGAATATTGTGGAGACACGGTGTTGATGCTGTAGGGGAAACGGTGGGGACACTGTGGGGACACAGGGGACATTGTGGGGACACGGCAGGGACATTGTGGGGAGACACTGGGGACACTGTGGGGACATGGTGGGCAGACACTGGGGACACTGCGAGGATACTGTGGGGACACAGCGGGAACATTGTGGAGACACGGTGTTGATGCTGTAGGGGAAACGGTGGGGACACTGTGGGGGAGACAGGGGACACCGTGGGGACACGGCAGGGACAATGTGGGACGCTGTGGTGACACTGTGGGGGAAACAGCAGGGACACGGCCGGGACTTTGTGGGGTCTCTGTGTGGGGACAGTGGGGACTCAGCCGGGACACTGTGGGGACATTGGGAAGACACTGTGGGGACAATATAGGGACGCTGTGGAGACACAGTGGGGAAACTGTGCGGACACCGTGGGGGCACTGCTGGGACACTGTAGGGGCATTGCAGGGACACTGTGGGCACACTTTGGGGACGCGGCGGGCACATTTCGGGGACACAGCGGGGACACAGCAGGGACACCGTGGGCTCACTCCGGACGCCCGGCGGGAACACTGTGGGGACACAGCGGGCACACTTTGGGGACACAGCAGAGGCACACTTTGGGGACACTGTGGGCACACTTTGGGCGCCCGGCGGGGACACAGCAGAGGCACACTTTGGGGACACTGAGGGCACACTTTGGGCACCCGGCGGGGACACAGCAGAGGCACACTTTGGGGACACAGCAGAGGCACACAGTGGGCACACTTTGGGGACACGGCAGGGACACCATGGGCTCAACTGGACACCCAGCGGGAACACTTTAGGGACACCTTGGGGACACCGTGGGCTCACTTTAGGGACACGACACGAACACCTTGAGCTCCCTCCGGCCGCCCGGCGGGAACACTTTGGGGACACTTTAGGGGCACCGTGGGCACACTTTGGGGACACCGCGGGCTCACTTTGGGGACACTTTGGGGACACCGCGGGCTCACTTTGGGGANGCCGGGGTGCTGCAGCGGGCTCGGGCTGCCGGAGCAGCTCGGGATGCCGGGGTGCTGCAGCGGGCTCGGGCTGCCGGAGCAGCTCGGGATGCCGGGGTGCTGCAGCGGGCTCGGGCTGCCGGAGCAGCTCGGGATGCCGGGGTGCTGCAGCGGGCTCGGGCTGCCGGAGCAGCTCGGGATGCCGGGGTGCTGCAGCGGGCTCGGGCTGCCGGAGCAGCTCGGGATGCCGGGGTGCTGCAGCGGGCTCGGGCTGCCGGAGCAGCTCGGGATGCCGGGGTGCTGCAGCGGGCTCGGGCTGCCGGAGCAGCTCGGGATGCCGGGGTGCTGCAGCGGGCTCGGGCTGCCGGAGCAGCTCGGGATGCCGGGGTGCTGCAGCGGGCTCGGGCTGCCGGAGCAGCTCGGGATGCCGGGGTGCTGCAGCGGGCTCGGGCTGCCGGAGCAGCTCGGGATGCCGGGGTGCTGCAGCGGGCTCGGGCTGCCGGAGCAGCTCGGGATGCCGGGGTGCTGCAGCGGGCTCGGGCTGCCGGAGCAGCTCGGGATGCCGGGGTGCTGCAGCGGGCTCGGGCTGCCGGAGCAGCTCGGGATGCCGGGGTGCTGCAGCGGGCTCGGGCTGCCGGAGCAGCTCGGGATGCCGGGGTGCTGCAGCGGGCTCGGGCTGCCGGAGCAGCTCGGGATGCCGGGGTGCTGCAGCGGGCTCGGGCTGCCGGAGCAGCTCGGGATGCCGGGGTGCTGCAGCGGGCTCGGGCTGCCGGAGCAGCTCGGGATGCCGGGGTGCTGCAGCGGGCTCGGGCTGCCGGAGCAGCTCGGGATGCCGGGGTGCTGCAGCGGGCTCGGGCTGCCGGAGCAGCTCGGGATGCCGGGGTGCTGCAGCGGGCTCGGGCTGCCGGAGCAGCTCGGGATGCCGGGGTGCTGCAGCGGGCTCGGGCTGCCGGAGCAGCTCGGGATGCCGGGGTGCTGCAGCGGGCTCGGGCTGCCGGAGCAGCTCGGGATGCCGGGGTGCTGCAGCGGGCTCGGGCTGCCGGAGCAGCTCGGGATGCCGGGGTGCTGCAGCGGGCTCGGGCTGCCGGAGCAGCTCGGGATGCCGGGGTGCTGCAGCGGGCTCGGGCTGCCGGAGCAGCTCGGGATGCCGGGGTGCTGCAGCGGGCTCGGGCTGCCGGAGCAGCTCGGGATGCCGGGGTGCTGCAGCGGGCTCGGGCTGCCAGAGCGGCTCGGGGTGCTCGGCGCGCTGTGGACTGAAGCTGGTACTACTCCTGCCGAGGCTGTTGTGAGTGGCTGTCAAGTCGCTCGGGCTGGAGCTGGGGAGGCGGCGGCGGCGGCGTGAAAGTGCGGGGTGCAGTGTGCCATGCCGTGCCGTGTCACTGCACGGGGAACGAGCGGGTCCGTGCAGCTTCTCGCTCCCCGAGGGACAGCGGGAGCGGGACGCGCTGTCCCTCTGCCCCGGTGTCCCCGAGCCCGGCGGCGGCAGCTCCGTGTCGCGGCGTGCGGGGCTGTCAGTCCCTGCGCACATGTGGGGCTGAGGGGACACACAGAGCTCTGGCTGCCGTGTGGGACAGTGTCTCTGTCCCTGCAGCCACCCCCGGTGCTGCTCGGGGTTATTTAACACCCGTGGTTTGTGCTGCTCGCTGAGCATCGCAAGGCAGAGGCGTCAGCCGGACGCGTCGCACGAAGCCTCGGAGCTTTAGTGTTGTTTCCAAATCAACCAGCCGGTGCTCGGCGCGGACATGTGATGCTTGTAGTGCTGAAGGGTGGAAAAGCTTTTGTGCGCCGAGGTAAATACAAGTTTCTGGGTTTTTTGGTGAGCAGCAGGACAGCTTTGGAAAGGCTTTGCCCGCGGTTGTGGTGTTCTCCGATCGTACTGCTTTGTCTCGATCTTTAAACGCTTTCCTGTGAGAGCGAGGTTTGTTTTGTGCTCCGGGGAGTTGTGTAAGCTCAGACAGAGGCTGTCGCCTGATGTGTCTGTACTTGCAGAGCCGATAGTAAATGCACCCTCCAGAATTTCCTCAATGAATCCGTGTCCCCGCCTCAGCCGAACCTCTGTGCCCGTGGATTGGCTTTTCCGAGGTTACAGCTGTCAAAGGAGGCTCCGTGCTTTCCTCCTTGCTTTTCCTCACCTGGTATTAAAAGGAACCCTCTGTCTTATCATGGTGGGGGTTTATTTTTTTAATTTACTGCGATCAAAACTTCAGTAATTCCCCGAGAGCAACCCTGCAAGAATCTGGGATTGTGGTTAAAAGGAACAACACTGGGGTACTAATGAAGCAATGTTGGAGACTAATTTGGTTTTCTCAGCCTTGAAAGTCTATCTTGCAGTGCTGTGTTTGCATTCAGTATTTAAATTAATTCTTCAAATTTGCTGTTATTTTGTTAAATCGTGTTTAAAATAAAGTTGTTAAAGGAAAATTGCTGTGAGAGTTCAAGCAAAGAAGCTGCTTATGGGCTGCTTAAATGATTGAGAAGATTAGATTTATACTTCAATAAAACTCCTTCAGCGTTGTCCTAAAAAGTTGTTTTTCCGTGGGAGTGAGGTTTGTTTTCCCTGCCCTGACATGTGGCTGTGTTTGATATATTATGTAATAGTCTCAAAATGAAATGACTGAAGCAATATATAAACACAGCGAGAGCTGCATCAGCCAGGCGAGATTATGAACTGCTATTCTTAGATTATTCCGATTATTGCCATGTGGTGATGGTTTCATTCATGGCTTGTCCTTTTCCCTGTGTTACACAAATAATTCTTTAATGTACTTTTTTCTTTTAATGATATGAAAGCCCTTCTAGGAATGGCTGTTGTGGATGATAGTTAAATATTTAAGTTAAATATTTAAGAAATACCTAAACAGCTTTAATTCACAGCAAACACTGCTGTGATCGATTTGATGTATTTTGAAAGGGACTTTTTGGAGGGAGAGAGAGATCTCTGCACGCTCATTTGTGCCATCTCGATTTCAAAAGTGTCTCGAGGGCTTTTTTTTTTTCCCCGAGTGGGAGTTGTTTGAAGCCTCAGGGTGGCTCCTGTTTTCCATTTGCTGTGCAAGAGCCACCAACCCCGGATTCCTGCCGGTGCCACCCTCTGGGGAGCCGTGGTGGCCTCAGGCAGGTCTCGGGGTCATCCAGCACCTTCCGGGATCTGTTCCACTGGAAATGGTCATTATTTCCAGCTCTGCAGGATTTAAAACGCCTGAGCGACGTGTCTGCCCCGTTCTTCACAGCCCAGCCTCGCTGGCGCAGGCGTGTGCTTTAATTAGTTGGTGATTGATCTTTTGTACGTACAGAAGCGCAGATTTGGGTCCATTTATTCTTGATGAATGTTCTGGAACCGTTTCCGTATGAGTATCTCGGAGATTTATATCCACTCGCAGCGTTTCACAAATCAGCGGCTCATTTCTCTCACTCGGAGATTCCAGCTGTGAAAGAATTAGGTTTCTCCTCTGTCGCATGTTTATGTTACCAGTGTTTATCATTTACTCCAAATTAAACCCGAGGAAGAAAATTGCGTGGGTTTGTTTGTAAACTCACGCGGGGAAGCGATCAGTGTTGGGCAGCAGCAGGAAGGTGTCCTGTGACTTTCAGAAACTGAGCAGGGACCCTGGGTTTTTGTTTTCTGATGAGTAATATTTGTATTTCCTAATGCTAATGAATTGTTTTGACTGGAAGGGGGGAAAGTTGCAGAACAGATAAGCCCCGGTTTTGTTTCTTATCACATAATTGCGTTTTTATTTGAATACCTATTACTGGAGATCGCCGAGTTGCACATTGAGGCGAAATCCTGCTTGGTAATGAGGCACATTGCCGCTGAAAGCTCTGGGAAGTGAATTTACCCGAGGTGTGAGGAAGCTGGGAATGAGGCGGTAATGGGTGATCCCGCATTGCCTGGTCAGAGCTGTCTGAGCCCTGGTCTCAGTCCGTGTTTGAACAGCCGCTCACTGCCAGTCCAGCTCTCACCCCAGGGCTGAGGCAGCCGGGAAAAGTGCAGGAAGGGCGAGTTAAGGATGGGCTCTGACGCTGCAGGAACACGGTCCCCGTGGGAAGGGACTTTCCCTCCCAGCCCTCCAGGGATCACCTCGGGATGAGCTTTCTCTGGTCATTACACACAACGTTCCGCTCTGGTTGTTCTGACTGGAAATAGTTAACTTTTTTTTTTTCCCTTGCTTACTTCATTCAGTTTCTGTTGTTACACTGGAACTTGAAGTGCTCATCACCCGGATTCGAGTTGTCCTGGAGCTGGGATGCTCCTGGAACAAAATATTCCTTCTCCTTTCAGAGCAGGAAGCTTTTAGCTCTGCACAAGTCCCAGTTTTCCCGTTAAACCGTATCAGCAAAAATACCCATAATGAATATTTTCTTCTGATCCAGGGAGCTGGGAGAGTATCAAATGCGTGAGGATTTACTGAAGCTGCTCTTCAGAAGTACCTGCCTGGTGCTGGGGCTGGGTTTAAAAACACAAACACACATAAATCACTCCCCGCACGGACAGAACCTGCTCTGAGCCGGGTGTTTGTGCGTGGGCTGTGCATTCATAACCTGTGGCTGAACCCTCGGAGTTCCTTACAAACGAGAGGCTTTGTAGAGCACAGGAGCCCGGGCAGCAGCGTGTAGAACAGCGGGTCAGCAGAGGATAACCGCAGCTCCTGCCACGCAAATATTCTGTAAATCAGGAATCCCTCAGAAACACTCCATGGGAATCTGTGAGAAACCCCGAGGAGTCTGTTTCCGTGCAAAACCAGGTGAAATCAGGACAGCACACTTTGCTTAGGGAAGGAGTTGGGTTTGTTTGACTAAAATCAGCTGGGTTATCTGCTGGGGAAATCCCCGTGTAGGTTATTCCTCAGTTTGGGTTAAACACCTGTATTTATTTACTCACTTCGGGAGTGTTTGGAGACTGCTGAGATTACTGAAGCATGTTCGGCATTCGGCAGCAAAACGCTGGGTTGGGATCTTCATTCACAGAATTTTGAGCTTCAGTTGTGTTTGAGATCATTCCCTGTACTTTTCTCCCTCCCTCCGAGTCCCCTTGCCCCGTGCAATGCTGTTCCTCCCACGTGCCCGTTTCAGTTCCATTCCCCAGGGATAATTTCACTTTTCTGATCCTTTCTCCTCGCCGTGCCCTCACCTGCAGAGTCTCGGGTCCCTGTTTCATGTCGGTGAATCAGAATTAACCCCGGGGAGCTGTTAAACCGAGGAGCTCCGGGTTTAATTTGTCGCGGCTGAAGTTAAACACCACCAAGATTTGCTCTTAAGCCTCCACCTCCCGAGCGCTTGATTAGGGCTTATCACATTAACACCTATCAGCAAACCTGTCACAAGTGCCTGGGCTGTCAGCTTAGCCCGGCACCCGTGTCACTGATCCCCGAGTGTGATTTGAGATAGAGCCGAGCCAGAGCTGCCGGGGCGCTCTGCTTTTTGGGGTCTTGTAAGGGGTGGTGAGAGAGGGGATGGTGAGAGAGGGAATCATCCTTCCTTTCACCAGGACGGGGACGGGGACGGAGGAGCGGTGTCACGGCAGGGTTAGGTGGCTCCAGCCCTATCTTAACGCGGTGATTTAGATAAAGCCGCGGTTTCGCTGCGGGCCAGAGGCTGCGCGGGGTCAGCGAGCAGCGCTGGCAGAGCTGCCCGGGCGGCTCCGGGTGCCCGTGGCCCTGCCAGCAACCGGGGCAGTGCCGGGCCGCTAATTAACTCACACCTCGGCTCATTATGCAGGAACTTTCCCTCCCGGGAAGGCTTCCTCGGCAGGAGGTGCAATTCCATGACAAAAGCTTAGGAGAGCACTTTGGAATCTGCCTCTGCATGAGACGTCTCAAATGCTGGGAGCAGTCTTTCCTTTTCCTTCAATTTAAGGAACCCTTGGAAAAGAAAGACCTCGGGCTTCCTTGGATTTACAGAGTGCCAGGTTCCTGCTTGGCAGAACCTAGTGGCCTGGTACAATTTGTATTTTGACAGAACCGAGCGCCTTGGTACAATTTGTATTTTGACAGAACTGAGTGGCCTGGTACAATTTGTATTTTGACTGAACCCAGTTGAAATGTCCTGCTTGAATAATTTGGATCACCAGACAGTAAAACTGCTTATAGTTTTAACTATAATCTTATAGTTTAACTATGAACTCTGTTCTTAATTACTTTTCATCAGAAAGCTCACTTCGACTGCTGCTGGATGTTCCTAAGGTTATTTATAATTTATTTAGCCAACAAAGGCTAATCAACAATGCCTTGTTTATGCCACAGCGTATTTATCATTCTAACGGTTGAGTGTTTTTCAGAGGTAAATAACTCGTTTAATATTATGTAAATATTAAATGAGTTATTTACCTTTCCAAACCTTACATAAACCTCGGGTGTCCTAAAAGCCGCTGGTGGTGAAGATCAGTTGTAGAACTGAAGTTTCTGTAAAAAGTAGAGAAGAATTGAACTTTAATTGAATTCCTGTATCTAGGAAGGTGTAAGAAGGAGCAAAAATAACTTTATGGGACTAAAAGTAATATCAGTATAATGTTGCATTTAACGTTCACTAGTTCTGAGTTTAAAAACTGAAGTATTTGGGAATATACTGTTTAAAAGTTTTGATTTTTCATCCATTTTGCAAATTCCTGCTGGTTAATTTATAATAACGACAGTGTAGCGGGGCTGAAGGTGTTGGATAAAATACTCTCGCTGTTCCTGGCAGGTGAAATGCTGCAAATGTAAAGGAGCAGAAATTTACAGAAAAAAACCAGAGTTCCTAATTTCCCTGATTGACTTTGGTGCAGTTCTAATTGTGATTAATACATTTACACCTCTGGTGTTTGGAGTTTGGGCGCTGAACACCTCCCCACTGGCAGAGCTGTTCTTTTTAAGATGTTTTTGTGTCACCTTCAGTGGCAAGAGGTGCAGATTTGCTCAGCCTCACTCGTGAGGCTCTGCCCAGCTGGTGAGATGCCATTTTTCCGTCCTTTTTCCGTCCTTTTTCCGTCCTTTTTCCGTCCTTTTTCCGTCCTTTTTCCGTCCATTTTCCGTCCATTTTCCGTCCATTTTCCGTCCATTTTCCGTCCATTTTCCGTCCATTTTTCGTCCTTTTCCCCGTCCTTTTCCCCGTCCTTTTCCCCGTCCTTTTCCCCGTCCTTTTCCCATCCCTTTTCCCATCCCTTTTTTCCCATCCCTTTTTTCCCATCCCTTTTTTCCCATCCCTTTTTTCCCATCCCTTTTTTCCCCTCCTTTTTCCCCTCCTTTTTCCCCTCCTTTTTCCCATCCTTTTCCCATCCTTTTTCCATCCTTTTTTCATCCTTTTTTCATCCTTTTTTCCATCCTTCTTCCCCATCCTTCTTCCCCATCCTTCTTCCCCATCCTTCTTCCCCATCCTTCTTCCCCATCCTTCTCCCATCCTTTTCCCCATCCTTTTCCCACCATTTTTCCGTATCAGCGAACTCCTCTCTGGTGCTGTCCCCCGGGACGCCCAAAGCGCTTCTCGCACGGATTAGTTCTCAGCCAGCACAGACCCTTCCTCCCCGCTCCGCCGTGCTTGTTTGCTGCTGTTTACATTGGAATTGATAATTTGTTTTTCTCAGCTTTGTGCCGTTTCTCTGGCTGCAGCTCGCACTCGGTGCATCTTAGACCAGGCTGTGTTGCATAACAAAAACCTGTTTCTGCTTCGGAGCGTCCCGGTGATGTCGGATTCCCCGTGCCAGACTTGGATGTAAATAAAACACTCGCTGCCTGCAGTGGCGTCCAGGGACTGGGTAATTAAAGGAGACACTGATACCACAGAAATTTCAAAAAATAATAATATCTATTTCTTGAGTTACAGGTATTTGGTTTAAAATGGAATTTTGCAGTTAATTTTTAATAATTTTTATTCCTATCAATCACTGCACGTGTGTTTTAATTTCTGTAACCTTTTCCTAAATTGGACAAGGTTACAGAAGTTAAAACACACATACAGTATTGGTTGTAGAACCAATCTCTGGTGTGGTTTTAATTATAATTCAAGGGATTTCTGTGGGGTTCATCAGGTCTCCAGCACTCCAGGCAGCATCGCTTCGGTGATGAAAACACCATTTGTTTAAAAACTTTGTAAAAATACAAATTCCCCGCTGCAGGTGCGTGTGCCTCAGTTAAATAAGAGCCACTCTGGGTATTAATCCTGAGGTTAAATGCAGAGTGCAGCTGGACAGGGAGAGGTGATCGCCAGTCAGCTCCTGCTGGAGAATTCCCAGTTTTCCCTCGCGGTGCCTGTTCCTCCTCCCCGCTGCAGGGAGCAGCTCCGTGACTCACGGTCACATGGAGGGGTTCCTGCCTGCGGCCAGAAACCAAACAGAACTTGGGTTCCCTGGAAAATATTGGATTTATTCAAGGGCAGAGCTCGTTGTTGGGGGATCTCAGCCTTTAAAAAGGCATCGTGGGGTTCCTGGCATGAAAAATTAGAGAATATTTCTATATTTCAGTGCAAACCTTGCCGTCCTGTTTGACCGGGATAATCAGGATTCCTAATTGAATCCTTTGATACTTTGTGAGTGATACCAGTGTATCCCAAGGAGCTCTTTGGACTACATGCTGCATTATTTCTAACAATTTTCTCATAAATTTTTGTTTTTAGGAAAAAATCCCACTCTTCACTACACATAAATTTCTCATCTAGCACCAGAAACAGCTTTCCCAATATAATTCAGTAATTTGTAATAATTCAGTTCATTGTTATAACGGTAATTTCATTTTTAATAATTAGTTTATAATCATGTTTCGGAAGGCTGGGAACTTGTATAATAAATGTAGCTTTAAAATGCAGAGTTTCAGTTGTTGTGGGGTTTTTGACATTTCACAGGCAGTGACAGTTTTGTGTCCATATGTTCATCAATAGTGAATAATCATGATTTATGGGGATGAGAGATTGCTCATGGTCTCCTGCATCGCTGCTGGCCCACTCAGGGTGACATTTGGGATATCTCACAGTTGTTTCATGTCCAATTTGACACAGGATGGTTGAAATTAATTTAGAAAAAGGAAATGCAAAGTTACTTAGAGGAATTTTTCTTGTGGTTTTCTGTTTGGCGCTGCAGAAAGAAACACAAAAATGGTTTTGTGATCTGTGCTGCTCTCAGTGTCTCTGTCCATTCCTCAGGGTCTGTGGGCTGATCTCGGCTCTTATTTTCTAGAAAGCTCTGTGGTGCTTCAGTTGGCTTTAGGATGACAGCCAGAGCNGCTGATCTCGGCTCTTATTTTCTAAAAAGCTCTGTAGTGCTTTAGGGTGACAGCCGGAGGGGGAAGGAAGGGGTTCCTGGGCATTGTTTTGGTCCAGATGGGAATTTTCCTCTTTTAGATTCCCATCTCTGCTCTGGAGTCGTCTTGCCCTGGACAGGAGGTGTCCTCCAGGACTGCTGGGCTGGGAGTGTTGGGGGCCCTTCTGGTGAATTCATCCAAGATCAGCATTCCAGAGATACCCTTTGGGTGAGGATGGGCTGTAACTCCAGGATTTGGATGTAGAACATTCCCAGAGAGGTGTTGGGCTGTAATCCCGGGATGTGGGTGTAGAACATTCCCAGAGAGGTGTTGGGCTGTGATCCCGGGATTTGGGTGCAAAACAGTCCCAGAGAGGTGTTGGGCTGTGATCCCGGGATGTGGGTGTAGAACATTCCCAGAGAGGTGTTGGGCTGTAATCCCGGGATGTGGATGGAAAGCACTCCCAGGAAGGTGTTCGGCTGTAATCCCGGGATGTGGGTGTAGAACATTCCCAGAAAGGTGTTGGGCTGTAATCCCGGGATTTGGGTCTAAAGCAGTCCTGGAATGGCTTGGCTTTGCTGCTGCTTTGGGAAGTTCCAGCTGTTTAACAACTGGGAAAGGGAAGAAAGTGATGGAAAAGTCAGTGAATCCCAGAATGTCTGGGACCTTAAATCCCATCCAGGGCCCCCCCTGCCATGGGCAGGGACACTCCCGCTGTCCCAGGCTGCTCCCAGCCCCGTCCAGCCTGGCCTTGGACACTGCCAGGGATCCAGGGGCAGCCCCAGCTGCTCTGGGCACCCTGTGCCAGGGCCTCACCCCTCTCCAGGGAAGGATTTCACTCATTCCAGGGCCGTGTGTGAGTTTTTAGGCTGGAGCAGCCCAGTTGGATTCACTTTCCCCTTCTCCCCTCGCTGAGTCAGTGAGAGCAGCCGACCCTTAGGACATTTTTTTGGGCTGTAGTCACAACTGAGCAGTTTGGAAGGCAAGTGTGGGGCAGGTGGTTCTTGTGATTATTTTTTTTTTATTTTAAGAAAGGGTGTGGGGTATCATGTTGAAAAACCTGATATGGCTGAAAGTGAAACTGAGTTTTTCCCTGAGCCTTTTCCATTTGTGAATCTGTTTCTTGTGGGTTTTCTCCCGCTTCCTTCCACTGAGAGTTGGAAAATCCTTAGGGAAACTGAGAGGAGTTTGTTCTTAAAAACCTTGGTTTGGGTGCGTTTGTTTGCGCTCAATATTTGGATTTTTGTGGTTTGCCCAATGCCCTGCGCTACTTGATAATTAATACAATGTTTTCAGGGGGGAAACAGCTCTGATTCCTGACTAGATTAAGTTTATATCAAATCAGTAGAAAAATGTGTATTATCAACTTTGCTAATCACTGAAACGCCTGCTTTTCAAGATAAACTGGAAATGAAGCAGTGGGTTTTGGCTCTCAAGGGTGGGAATTTTCATGGTGCACAGGCTGATTTCCAGCTCTGTGTGACCTTTTTTCAGCTCTCTTTCCATCCCCGAGCACAGGGGAAGGGGAATAAAGGAAAACAGATCTGTAGGATTGTGTAGGATCACAAGGGTTAACCGCAGAAGAAAACAAAACCCGGTGCTCGAGTTTACACTTCTGCTCTTGGAAATCTTCTATAAAAAAGGTGTCTGTGTGCAGAGAGGGAGGAGATGGGGCTCAGCCTTTCCAAGGCTGGGAGGCTTCTGACCAAATTAGCTTTGGAGCTTCCTGACACGTTTTTCGGGAAGTGCTGTCAAGAGGTGTTACTCGCCGCGCTCGAGACTCTGCGAGATGAGTCTGCACATTCCCAACTGCACTTCTGTACTTCTAGCTCCTGAATCTCAGCCTTAAAGATAAAAATGTGTTTTTAAAAAAATTTCCCAATTCGAATATAATGCAAAACAAGTGAGATATTTGGACTTTAGTACATTTTCCTTGGTTTTTTGGCTGTAATTCTGTTCTTGGTGCAGGTAGATCGGAAGGTGGACTCCAGGTTGGCCTAGGAAAATTTTGAGGAGGAAAAGCTGTTGATAAATTCACTTTTCTGTTCCAATATACTTGCATGGAGGGCTGTGGGGTTAAAGCTGAGTTTAGGTAGTGAAACAACCTAAAGAGTTGTAGCTTTGCCTGTGTGGTGAAGTTTTAAGGAATGAAAAAGGGAACAGGTCCATTGAATCCTAAAGCTTTCTCCTGTAGGGTCTGTATCCAATTATTGCTCATTGGAGTTTGATATTCAAGATGAATTTTTCAGTGGGAAGGTGTTCAGTCCTGGGCATCTCCAACCACGCTCAACCAAAAAAATTGTACAGTTATTTAAAATGCAATAAACTCTGTTTCTCAGAGAGTACTCGAGGGGTGAGAGTCACTCAGAGGTGAAGGAAAACCCAGATTGGTCTGTGGGGTCCAAGTGCTCTGGTTTGTGGGATGAAAAGAAGTGGGAGCAGGGGGCTGGAATTAGATGATTTCAACCCAAACCGTTCTGTGATTCCACGATATTGGTGAAAAATACGTAAAAAGCAACATTCACTGTTGAGCACTGTTTCCCTTAAAGTTTAACAAAAATAACTTCAGAGTAACAGGACCAACACCTGTTGATTTATTACTTTTCTTGGACTCTTTTGTAGTGAACAAACTCCCAGACAGAAAATTTAGGGAGAACATGAAATCCGTGGTGTGTCAGGGATGAAGGGAATGGCACTGAGGGTACCTTGCTCTCAGCTGGGCTTTGAACCTGGCTCTGCCTGCAACCAGAGCTGAGTATTTTTAGGTACCAGGATTGCAGGAATTTCAGGGTTTTTTCCCTCCTGAGGAAAAATGGAAGGAAGGATTGCAGCATCTCAGGAGGGTTTGGAGAACAGCAGTGTTACACACACTAAACATTTCCATCTTTCCAGCGCTGTTAGGTGAAGAAATAGCCCGGTCTGAGCTGTGTTTGTTTGAAATTCTGCAGTCACGCTGGAGAGAAAGGTCTGGACGTGCTTTTTAAGGAATTAGTGGGTAATCACTCCTTGTCAGGGACTCTTTTTTTATTCCCATGGCAGCACCGTTGTGTTTGCTGCCATCACTTTTTGTGAGACTTCTGGATCTGCCCCACTACAGAGCAAAGTCTGAGCTTCAAATCCACTCTGTGTCTTCCAAAACCATAAGAAAAAGTGAAAACTCGACCAAAAAGTGTATTGGTATACCAGGTAATAAATCTATCTGTAAAAAACACTTTTTGAGGTTTAATAAATCCATTTAATTAGCCCAGCTTTCATACAGAAATCTTCAGAGTTTGTTTAAACAGAATTGTTTCAGGAGTGAAAGTTTAAATATTCCTGTAGTTCAGCAGAAAGTTTGGAGGTTTTAATTTTAAAATTTACGTAGCTTACCTGTCTGTTTTGGAGCTGTGCTGTTTGAGGAGCGACAGCAGCGCTGAAATCTGTGTTTGAAAGCAGCGTTATGCTCGAAGGCTTTTTATAGAGCAGTGAGTACCAACACCTATTGTCAGCCTTTCCTTGGGAACGCCGTGTGCTTCCTACAGCGCTGCAGCAGCCGAATTACTCATCTGAATTGCACCTTAATGGCCTGCAGAGCCACAAGGTGAATTTTGGGCAGATCAAGCCCTTCCCAGCAGCAGTTCTGGGCTGTTGGTGCACAGCTCCAGGGCCATCAGCGGCGAGCAGCCCGGTGATGGAACCATTTTTGTGCAGCTGAATCACTCAGCGCTGCCAGGCTCTCCAAGCCACGTTTTCGTGCCGGAGTGACAGATTTACTCGGTGTGGAGTAACTCAGGCAGATCACACCAGCTATTGGATTGTGTGCTTGTCTTAATTCTAATAGCACTCACTCGGGAGCCTGATTGATTTAATGTCGCCTCAGCTGCTGCGGGAGATTCCCAAAGCTGCTCTCCTTTTGCAGGAATTGCATTATTTGCCTTTCTCTAAACCTTAATATTTAAAAGGAGGTAATTCATTAAATGTCATTTACATATTTTAAAAGGTTTTTTTCATTCACTTCCCCTTATTTTTTTTTAAAATACCCCTCCCCTTCTTTTTCCCCCCTTCTTTTTTCCCCCTTCTTTTCCCCCCTTCTTTTTCCCCCCTTCTTTTTTCCCCCTTCTTCTTTTTTCCCCCTTCTTCTTTTTTCCCCCTTCTTCTTTTTTCCCCCTTCTTCTTTTTTCCCCCTTCTTCTTTTTTCCCCCTACTTCTTTTTTTTCCCCTTCTTTCTTTTTTCCCCCTTCTTTCTTTT
>VYZT01007382.1:0-20299 GCA_013400735.1 Pomatostomus ruficeps | reverse complement strand
TCAATGTGTTTTTTTCATACCTTTAACAGATACTGATGCAACGATTTCTGCAGATCCAAATACATTTACGCCTTGGCATAAATAGCGCCCTTCATCAGACTTGGAAGCATTCAGGATTCGCAGGCTCCCATGTGGAAGAATAGTTATCCTGGAAAGGATAAATCCATAATTATATAAATATCTCTCCCACCCTACCAGCCAAATTCCATGATGATATCTTTCAGAGATAATAAACAGGATTAAGGACTTCTGCCTCTGTAGCAGGGATGATGAAGATGATAACTGAATTATCTTCTGTTTCAAAAGGGTTTTAATAAATCCATTTTGCTACTCCTTCCTTAATTCAAAATTTTCATGGAAGCATCAGTGGATTAGTATCCTTTGACACTTATTAGGGGTGAATTTTAATGAAAATTTTGTGGAACAGCAAAAAATGTAATCCTTCATAATTTGTCTTCAAAGATTCACCACTATATTATTGTCAAATCACATTTTAATATCAAGCACAGGCTATTCCATCTAGAAAAAAAATGACCTTAGAAATCAGAGCTGAGAAGAATGGGAAGCAAAATGCAAAAGAAGGCAAGGAAAAAACCCCATAAAATTAATTGTATCTGGTTGAAACATGATTTATGGCATCAGAGCACAGTGTAGCAAAGGGACTTAAATAATCTGCTTTTTTTGTAGCTGGGTTTTTATTTTTTTCTCTGAGTCTCTAATTGCAGCTCCACTACACCTATTGGTAAGTAACCCCACTTACTTCTCATATGCATGAGAAGTGTTCAACCGCTCATATTTTGGAGTTTCAAATTTTGGTTTTGCTTACACAATATTAATCATAAAGTCCATGAAGCCGTGTGAAAATTAACCTTTCTCTGCTATTTTAAAATGACAAAGACTCTGAATTTATTCTCTCCTAAAGTTGCAGTCCTTGAAGAGCAATAAATAATCATGGTTCCTTTCCTGACAGAGAACTACAAGCCTAAAAGGAATATGGCAACTCTTAGACGGCGTTTAAGCCAAGCCCTGCTTGCAGGTGTTGTGTATCCTTTCCCGGGTTAGGTAGTGGTGGTGACTCTCTCAAAGCTTGTGGGACATGTAGCCTGGGAGGCATGGACACTGGAAGCAAGTAATCCTCAGCAAATGCTTTCAGGTAGCCCATAGAAGTGGGGGAGGATATGGAGTGTTTCTTTCTCCTGTATTTGAAAACCAAGGTAAGACCTCTGTCTTAGAGAATCTTAGTAAGTAGGTGAGTGGGTGATGGTTGGATTTTTAGATATACCTGTCCAGAGAGGACTTTCTGGCTGATACAGTATAGACTGACACTCCGTCTGCTGGGAATCCTCTGTCAAGTCTGTGATCAGAAATCATGGTGGGTAAAATGTTGTGTTTTACTCTGGAGAAGCATTTAACCAGAAGTATGGAACTTTTGACAGGACTCGGTTGGGCTCTTCAGCAGCAAAAGAGGGAAGGAATTCCATTTATAGGATGTGTTAAACTTCAAAGCTGTTACCTTTGATTTACGCTAGGAGTGATTTACTTAGGCTTAAGATTCCATAATGTGCTCAAACGAAATTATTAACATGAGACTGCGTATATTTTTTCCTTTTTTTCTTTTCTTCAAGAAAAAGAATAATATCCCCTATTTTCTGACTCTGTGAGAACTGGTTGTTTATTATCCAAGGTTTATAAACATGATGGTGGAGAAAACAGAATTTCATTCCAGTGAAAAATGTGCTTCTGTTCATTTTAGATGTGAAACCACTCACTTCTCTCAGCAGACTGCAGAAGAAAATAATAGCTTCAAAACTGAGTGGAGCAGAGGAAGGACACGTCAACTCTAAGGTTCCCCAGTGCAACCTGAGGATGCATCACCTGTCCTGCTCTAAACAAATATACATCAGTATTTGAGTTACGTTATTTGTATAAAAGTAATTTTATAAATATCATTATTGTATTAAGCAAATGACTTTGTATCAGGGTTTTGAGGGTTTGGATTTTTTCCCAACAAATAAGAAGGCTTAAAAGTGTGTTATGATATGTCACACCTTTGAAGAAACACTCTGCTTTAGAAACTGACAGGGATGCAACATTCCTTCATTTTTGCTTGTGCAATTTTAAAAAAAACTTCTATCAAGATGCTCAGTTTTCAATGCTCTGATGACATCATTCGTGGGGCAATAGTCTTTGCAGAACAGTGATAGTTTTCATCAATATACTGAGAGGATCAGAAAAATGAAAGGACATTCCTCTAATGCTTGCAAGTTATAAAAACTTATGCACAGCTTAAGTCCTGATATAAAAAGTATTGAAATTCTGAGCTTGGAGGAAAAGAAAGTTAGATGCATATGGAAGATTATCTAATGAATCGTATGGATATTATCAATTATCTTTCTATTTAGTTAAAAGCTCTTACAATTCATGAGGAAAATAGTAATCACTTAATCAAAGGAATTTCAAACACATTTTCTGGTGAATTATTTGGCTCAGAAATGAATATTTTCCTTAAGGTGCCTAGCACTCACCTGTCCTCCTTTCTTTTTGTATTTGGGAAAAAAGCCAGGGGCCTGGTTATGATGGAAACTGAAATGCTTTATTTATTCATCTAATACTTGCTGCACACAGCAGGAACGTAGACTTCTCCTCCTTCCCTGCCAATATCTTTCAGTCACAGAGAGACCACCTGCATAGCATGTCTACATATTTTAATAAAAAAATACCATAGCAAAAAGGTTTTTTACTTTATAAATAGAAGGGAAGCAAAGAGAGGAGAAGGGGGCTGGGGTAGAATTAAAGGATAATTCAGGAAAAAAAGCAACATAAATTTATTAACTAATTAGAAACTGAGGGAAAGATGATGATGAACAAATAGAGAAAAAATGGTTGAGAGATCAAGGTGATAGTTTGGAGATTATTGTATTTAAGAAAAACTCATTGTAATCACATAGAGGAGATGAATGTTGTTCATAAAAGGTTCTGAAAAAAGTGGCACAAAATTAGTGTCTGTAGAAAAGAGTTTTCATCTATCTAATAACATGAAGAAAAAAAGATGAGAGTTGATGTCTTGATGTTAAAAAGTATGTTGTTTTGAGGTCAACTGCAACCAAGATTTTAGCAGTAATTATTAGGAAAGAGTAATCAAGATATAACAGCAAGTAGACTTGAGATAAAATTGAACATGGGTTAACTTAAGTACACTGAATGAAATTAAATTACTGTAATATTTAATAATAAGATATATTTTCTAGAGAAAATAAGTGCAGATTTAATCTTCCATGGATTTCAAGCATGATTTTCATGGTGAAATTCACCTGACTGGTTAAATAATTTTAATACAAAAATTAAGGATGGTAAAGAAACTGGTTGAAGAAAGATTTTTTTTTTTGAAAGAGAAATTGGTTTTTATACTATGATGTTATTTTTAAAAATTATCAGTATACAAAAAGGCTGTTAAAAATTTGATTAGATAAATGGTTCTTTGACACAGCAACTGAGCACCAGACTCATAGAAAAGCAGTAGTTGTGACTGAACTAAGCGGACCATGCAGTAAAGGCAAATGCAACCCTAGAGTATATCAGATACCAACATGCATCTCTTTATGAAAGTATTAATACATGAAGTGCTGAGGAAATAAAATAAGGACAATTTTGATCATCGGTATTCAGAAAGATTAATTCTAATCAAGCTGAAATTTGTGAGGATCAACAAGATGACCAGAGAAGAAAGAAAACCTTTTGTTCTAAAGGCTGTTTGTGAAACTAAAACTGAGGCATCTGCATGTGAGATGAGTTTCTATTTTACATATTAATTCATCGGTCTTGTCAGCAGAACCTCTATTAAAGGTAAAAAAGTGCAGATGTCTAATTCACATTGTAGATCTCTACACTTTGGTATCTCAACCTGGAACTGAATCTCACCCTCAAATCTTAATTCAGTTCCCCAGATATATACACCTTTTATAGTCTTATCTACATCCTTTGTGGAACAAAATCCCAGCTACTGCATGACATGGAAATTAATTTCCCCATTGTCCCCATTTGTTGTGGGTTTGTTTTGTGAAACAAAGCAGTCGGAGCACATGAACTTCAGTTGATACTAAGCTAGGAGGGATACTTGAGAAGTGAATTGCTTTTCAGATAAATCCATGAAAACGTTGGTGGAATGGAACTAGGGCTATTCTAAAGAGAAACTTTGGACAGTGGACAGTGTGGATAGTATCAACTTTTTGCTTCTCCTATTGATCCATGCTACCTGCTCATGTAGAAATAGCCATAAGACACCTGCACTGGGCTGACAAATGTGACAGAAGACCTGTGAGAGGATGTAAGAGCATGGACAGAGTAATCAATTAATCACAAGCTTCACTGCCCATGAAGCTAAAACCCCCCAACAAATTAATAATTAAAAGAGTTAAATTGAAATTGAATGTGATTTCAAAGTGTAGTTTATCTCTCTGCATATTATAATTTTCCAATATTTATAAATTATAATCAGAAATCATGCAGTTGTTGGATGCCCAGCTTGTAACACCTGTGGTTTTCATGTTCAGAATAGCTTCAAGTTTAGACATACATATTAGCAGCATTTCTATAATGTCAGTTTTGCTAATGACAGCATAATCCAGTAAACTGGTTTGAGAACTGCTAAAAAGCCATAGAAACATGAATGAGAGTGTAAATTTCCCACTCTATGGCTTCAAGATTGGACTTAGATTAACACTGATAAAATTCCATGCTGTTTGTATATGGCATGTTGATGTGACTATTCTCTGAGACCAAGTGTCTGCTAAGAAGCTGATGGATGGAAATCAGGCTCATAAGGGTTGCTGGATCTTTGCTTATAGGTGGTGTTTGGATGTCCTTTATTTGACAGTCTGAAATGCCTTCCCCTAATCAGTGCTGACTGACAGAGGGGTAAGGAGAAGTGCTGATGGAGGTGAACAGAGAGTAAGGTCCCCACAAATGTGAATTACAAAGTTCAGGTTCCTTTAAGGTTCATGTGATTTCGAGAATGGGAGTGAGTAGGATATGATGTGTAAGAGTTGCTTGTATGGGAAGTTTTCATGTTTTGTTTTGGATTTTTTTTTACTGTATTTTGATTAAAAGGTAGCAATTTCTTTCCTTTCTGCTGCTCTGTTTGCATAAAACTTTTGAGTGACCATGTATTTTGGTCTTATGTTGAGGGGAAGGGGTGAGAAATGGGAAATACAGACATCATTGTTTTGGTACAAAAAAAAGATCTATTCTGCCTACCATATAACTTTTCCTTTGATTAATTCTAAAGTATAAGTGAAATGTATTAGTAGTGCGGATACTTTTATTTTTCCACTGTCTTACTGAAAAAATATTAATTCATTGATATCTGGTTTCACCCACTATAGAAATTCTCAGATATTATTTACAGCTGGTAGAGGACATACTATTTTATGTTGGAAACTGATGCTGGAAATTTTCAACTCTCTTTATCACCAGGGACAGTTTTACCTTGACCCACTGGGGCCAGGATGTGCATTTGTTCTCTATATCACATGTTAAATCAGTGAGCAGAGACTTCCATCAAGATTAAGATAATGAGAAATGGAAACTCTAATTTTCATCCTGTTGCATCATTCATAGCAGTTTCTTGCAAGCAGATGTCTTGATGCTGTGGTAGAAATTGTTTCTGAATGCTGAAGTGGCTGAGCAGTTGAGGCAGCAAACATTACAATTGCTACACAAAAATTCAGGATTTTGCTGAAGATTTGTTACATAGACGGGGACACAGTGTCTGGATCTTAATAGAAATGCATGCCAGGCAGCTCATACTTGGAGTTTTATATTCTCTAAATAACAATTACAGTTATTACAGAGTCAGAAAAAATAGAAGTCAGATGTGTGGCCATTTTTGGTAGAGAGGAAGAATTAGCAATGAGTAGTTTGGTTAGACTATACACACCTGTATCCTTCTCTATTTTTAATTAATTGTTTGGTATTATATGTTTACTTTCAAACTAAAGTAAATTTTTATAGCACATTAGAGATATAATCACATCAGTCAGGGAAGCATTACATTTAGTTAAGACCTTTGCAAACTTTAACACCTAGCAGTTGCAATTTAAAAAAAAGTTACTGGTGGTTAGAAAAACGTCCCCTCCATTTTTCATTTGGATTTAAAATCAGGAGTATGAAATTGGTTTGTCTGCATGTTGGAAATAAGAATTTTAAAGATGCAAATGAAGAGAAGCTGCACTGACTCATTTAGCCTGTGGCCCCTTGCAGTATTCTGATCTGAGCAATCTGTCATTTTACATTAGCTTGGGTTTGGGATCTGTCAGTTTCCTTTAATGCAGAATACAAGCAATCAGAACAAGTATTTGTAAATAGCTGAAACTTTTCTTTCTCCATGAATGGCTTTGGGCTATCTCATTCCTCTTTGCTTTCTCTTGCTCCTTCATAATAAATGCACAAACCTCTAAGGCTTACAGAAGATGGATGTAAGTTATTGCTATAGTAAAGCCACTTAGATAAGCAGAAGGCAATCTCCTTTATATAAATTTTTTAATAATATCACCCTAGTTAATTTTATTTTAATATTGTTGACTTAATTAGAAAAAAACCCCTATATTTGGCACAATCCCTCGGCAAAGCATGAAATTATTTGTGTTTTCTTCACTCCATGTTTTCAAACATTTATAATGGTACAATTCCTGTGTGTGATATCTTAGGTCATTGGAATATTCTAAGCCTTATTATTAATGTACCAAAAACTACTTCCAGCTCTATTTAAGCTAATCTATGCAAACTGTCTTTGGGCAGTTTCTTCCAAAGGAGCCACAGACAGGCCCCTCATTTTGTCCTTGCTGTTTGCTGCACAGGAACATTTGTGCATGAAAATACACATCTCTCACTGATGCAAATGTTATCCATGTATGTAAATATATTTTCATGTGGATGACACTAGAAGTTATTTTTTGCTAACAAATGTAGCTTCTGTTCTAAGCACAGGGAATAAATACGATCTCTGCAGTGTTTCTGTGCAGTAAAATCTGGAAACTACTATGTGTCAGAGCTGGCAGGGTCTCTGAGGGTGCTTTTTTCTTTGTATGAACCAGCTGGTCATTATCAGTTTAAATTGTGTTTTGCATTAATGGCTTTATTCAAAACAAAACTTAAGCACATAGTTTGTTTTAAAGACTCAATGGCACCAATGTCAAAAATTATAGAAAGGCATTAAAAACTAAATTTCTAAGGCAATAAACTGGAGATAACTAAGATAATAAACTGAAACAGAGTCTAACTGTAAATGTAATAGAAGTCCAGATCAATAATCTATTAACTAGAGAAATTATACAACAAGCAGATATTGAAATTATTCTACTTTTTTACTGGTATGCTCAAGTAAGTGTTGGTACATTTTGAAAATTTAGCATCACTTTACCAGTTGGTACTTTGTCAAATATTTTATCCTCAAATGTGTTTCACCTTGTGCAAAGAAAAAACTAGGAGTATTATTCTGAAAACATATCAGGATAAGTGTTCCAGAAACACCCATTCAAGAAATTGTTAGGAAAGGCCATTTAAGGTCTTTTCTGCCTTGCATTGACATCCAAGAGTTATTTTAAAAGCTTTTATAAAATACATTTGGTTTAGAACAATTTATCTCTAAACATGATGAAAATACTCCAAAATTATTAAAATGTTCTGCTGTAATTTTAAAATCCATAGCATACTCTTGAACCATTTAAATTTAATATCTATTTTAATATTTTAATATTTTCAATAATTAAATGTATTCCTCCTTTTTACACACTATTTCAATGTCAGAAATATTCTTCTACTGTGAAAAGGTTCCTTCTTTTCAAGGAAAACCCTTATCACAATAATTTTCTCCATGTTTCTAAGTGACAGCAATGAATTATTAACTTATTCTATTTTCCTCAGAAGCGTTAGAAATAATAAAGTCTTGTAGGACTGCATGATCCCCCCAGGAAAAAAAAAAAATACACAGGAAACTTTAGTTACTCTAAGATATTTCTGTGTTTCACTTGTTAGCTAGAAAAGCAACATTAATACTCAAAGACAGACCTTATATGCAAGAGGTAAAATTCAAATAGACCAGGTGCTCAAGGAGGCAGATCTTTAGCCAGTGTAAAATAACATAATTTCATTCAACTACATGGTTCTATTTTGGCTCATACTAGATAAAGGCACATTTAAAACCAGCCAAACTATACTATGCTTGAAGTGTTAACATTAACTTCAACATGAAGAGCAGAAACTTTAATTTCATTCAAATGAGATTCTTGTAAATTGAAGACTGTTAATTAGATGTTTACATGGGAAGTTTCCATGTGCTCAGGGCAGCAGTCATCTAGCTAAAGCATTGTTGCTGTAAACTCTGTAATAATGTCCAGTCAGATGGTACCTGCTTTCCAATGTTGATTCATGTCCTTTAGCAACACTACTAGAATATTAACTGCAAGAGGTACTTTTATGTAACACAGCAATGCAATTGAATATTTCCCACCTCTTTGAAAAATTATTTTGTGAGATATACTGTTACTGCTTTCACAGAAGAAAGAAAATAGAAGAACAGAAGAGCTGGGTAGAAGAGAACAAATAATTGTTCTTTGTTGCTCTCCAGAAAAATAAAAAACAGCAAACAGCTTCTCCCCCCTCCCCAAAACCCCAAAACCCATTATAGTTTGCAGTTAATTAAGATGCATTGTTTAAGACCCCCCTGATGGAGCTGTTTTCTACTCTGTAGCGCTCTCTCCCTGGCATACATAGACAGTCAGTTATTGATGCACCACTGGGAGCTGAATGCCATAATCCCAAGCAAGATGGTAAAGGACCAGAAGTCAAACTGATGTCTGGATGCTTGAGAAGGAAGCTGACTGTTGAGAATCAAATCAGCAAGAGGGTTGAAAATCCTTGAAAAATAGCCAGTATGGATGTTTGAAAAGGAGTAGGGCTTAAATGCATACTTTCTGTGTCCCATTCATATAATGCATCAAAACACACCAAAAAAGGCATATTCTTTCCTGAAACTTTTAGAAATAGACAGGATAATGAGATTAATATGCCTGTAGTATGGGAGGACTGAGATAGTTTTAATGGTCTACTGATAAATGCTGTTAATATAGCTTTCTGTTAATTTGTTACTTTTAATTTGAGTGCATTTTGATCAATCATCTCATGTTTAATCTCAGTTGTAGTTCCAAGAGGGGACAGATGAATGTGGCAATGTCTGCCTTATCCTCACATCAAACTGACTCTGTTGTCAACTGGAGAAGCTCCAATTACATTTCTATCATATTGTATGTACTGCTAGATTCTGAAAGATGAAGACTGATCACTTTCATCATTATTCTACCTCTGGAAGAATGTGCACAGTCTGCCCTTAATGCATGTTGGTCCAGGTAGAAACTCTTTGGGAGGGAGATTCCATTATCATGATGTATGTTATGCTTGGATCAACAGCTACAAGTTCTTCACTAGTTGTTCAAAACTGTCATTACAAGACTCAGTGCTCCACAAAACAGCTGGACTTCAAACCATTGCTGCTGTGAGATGGCCCCTATTTCCTCCTTGTCTGATAACCACAAGGCCTCAGTTGGGCTACAGATGAGTTTGACACACTGTTTTCATGAAAGATACATGATCTAGAGGGGACAGAGTAAAAGAGTTTTTTAGTGCAAAAATGACTTCTGAAAATGGGAAAAGAATAATTCAAACATAGATTATTTTAGCTCTCAAAATACATTTGCTGAGATGTTTAGAGGATTTTGAATGTTGATAATCTTGGTAGACTGTATGCAATAAAAAGGGAATATATTAGTGTAGCAATAGATGTGATAGAAGAGAATAATTGGTCCTGCTTTGTAGTAAGAGGTCCCTGCTGGCTCTCTGGTTATTCAAATCAGAGATTGCCAAGCTGTGACTAATAAGGGGCAGTCATTACTAGTTTTCTTAATTCCACAACATTTCTGAGTTTACCTGTGGAAATTCCAGCACTTCTTTTTTCTATCATCATTATTGACAATTAGATCTAGTGGGAAAGATCTAAATAATCTGTTGCTACATCCAGAAATAAAGCAAAGGATAGAGGCAAAAAGCTATCTCATGGCTCCATTTTTACTTCATGCTACTTCACACCTTGAGACATGAGCTTTTCAGTGGAGAAATCTGTGGGATGGAAGAGACTTCACAAAAAATGTGAAGAGTGAAAGCACACCTGATAGACAGCCTTCCCACAAGCCTTCCAGTTCCATGATGCAGCCCTAATGTTGCCCTGAGTTTGCAGTGTTTCAGTGTTTTTTCCTTCTTTAAATATTCTTAGAATCTTTTCTGTAAACATGGCCATGGTTCTCTTCGTAATTATCTATGCTTTCCTAAACTGTATCTATGTTTATAATTCCAGTATACTGGGTGGAGAAATATGATTGACAAATGCTTTGACCAGTGGATTATGAAGGTGTTGATTTCTACCTCCAATCCACGGTGATTTGTGAAAACATATAAATAAAAGCAGAGGGTTCCGCCCTCTCTCTTTCCTGCCCTCTCGGTCTGCTGTCTCGGTGTGGTCTGTTGTTCGGCTCCCTTTGGGGCTCTTGGCCTGGTGGGCCGGCCTGACCGAGTGCTACACCCTAACCTATCTCTGTGATGTATATCTAGATTTCTACATCATTTACATTCAACAAACTTCCTGACTGCATCCTTGACAACGGGTGTGCTCAAAAGTCAGCACCTCCTAAGAAAATGTTGTTTACTAAGATACTGATCCAAGATGAGGCTTCAGAAACCTTGATTATAAGTAGCAGTGCAGAGTAAAGGCTGTGCTGTTTCTGCAACACATACAAAATTATCCCAGAAACATTTGTTCTGGAAGACAGCTTTGCTGGAATACTATCTTTCCTCTAATTATTGACAACTCTCTGTAATTAGTTTTTTCTTTTAATAGTAAACCCAAAGGTTAATGATCCTACTTACAGGGTCTTGGAGTGTTTAAACTTTTATGAGAGGTTAAAAAAATATATCTAACTAAGCTGTAAAGCTGACAAAGCTGCATAAGTTTTCTTGCATTTTGTGAAAGAACCAATCTGACCTGTGGATGCAGACGTCTTGCAGGAAGGACAGACAATCAGTTCAGTGGAGAGACAGTTTAAAAGCATTGGCTCAGCACAAAAAACTTCCAGACTGTACGAGTGGTAAACGGGACTTTGACCAAAACAAACTTGGAATTTATTGACACCACTTTTCAGGTCAGTTGAATTAATTTTGCATTCTGGGGGGGAAACGGGTACCATGGCTGGAAAACTAGATAAAACAAGATTTATTTTATTCTCATGTCACAAGGTGAAATACAGTCTATTAACTGGAAAAAGCAGTTAAAAAGACACATGTTCCCTCCAGACAACTACATTGCCACTAAGGGTGAAAAGGGTGCAAAGTTCTTACTGACAAACAATTTATTGATTAGGGTTGTTTGAACCTTAGAAGCTTTAGGTTACTTTGGAATATCTTGCACTCCAGCCACGACTCAAAAATTTTGATTACAAGTTGAAATAACAGTTCAGTAGGAAGTGCTGGTGTTTAAAACTGACATATCTATCTACAGCTGTACTGCTGTGCATGGAAGAGAACAGATGGAATTCCCACAGTGACATAAGTTATGTGCAATAAAGCATGTGACAAAAATAATGGAACAAGAAAAAAAAAATTAAAAAAACAGTGACTCTATCTGTGCTACTCCACCAGGCTGCTCCCAAAGATCGCTCTTGTTTTAGAATCAGGTGCCCCGTCATGCACAATGAGATGGTCATAGACCTCTTTGGGAGAAACACTCTGTGAGAAATAACAGGCATCCTAAAGCCAAGACTGTTTTGCTTTATGCACAAACTACCTCCACACAACCTCTAAATCCCATCTCTCAATGGGTTTATTGCTTTTGCAAGGATGGGAAGTTGTGATGGTCACAGTCTCTGGAGAGGACTAGGGAGCCAGCAAGTACCAGCTTGCTCTTGTTTCCTATTTGGGAGGGTCAAAGCAGTATTGGAGCATTCACAGGGCACACAACTCTGAGCTTACTCTCTGTCTTCATACCAACAGGCTCAATAAATAGGCATCTTCTCTCATCAGCACAAAAAGAAGAATATGATGTTTCCTCAGTGTTATAATCTTCCTTATTTTCCTACATTCTACTAGCTTTCTTCAAATTTATTTGTGTCTCATTCATTCTTCCCTTAATCTTGTTTCCCACACAAAACAGCATATTGTGACATTCTCAACTGTTGCCCCATTTCACTTCTTCCCTAACCTTACCTATGAAGGGCATTATCAATGACTTTGGCATGGAGCGGGGGACACAGAAAATAGGATGAAAAAGTTACTGAGTCACTGGGGATAACCCACTGCCAGATATACAGTTGTGTTCTATAATTATATGGATAGACTAATCAGAAAAACCCCCACATTTTATAATTTTATATGGCTGTACTATAGCAAGCTCCCTTCTCAGGATGACAGTGAGGAGTACTGAATCAACAAAGACCTCATTGTTTACTATATAATCACATCTCACTTTTGCACATAGAATTATTTTCTAACCATTTTAAAGAATTTTAATCTATTTTTAATATCTTTACTTGAGTACTCTGAAACTATTTTACCAGGTGACTACTTCCCAGGGACCTGGCAAGCCTAAGCTAGGTATCTAAAGGCAGTAAGTGTGAATGTGTCCTTAGAGCAGGTAGTGACAGATGGCACAAATTTTGCCCGTCATTTTGTAGTTCACTATGCTGGCATCTCTCCTTCCCTCTCTTCAGAGGTCTGGGAAAAGACACAGTCAGGGATCAGAACCAATGAAAAGAAAGATATTTTTCGTAGGGATACAGAGAGGACTACATACAGATTTACTGAACCCTGAAGAAAGATTGCTGAACTAAGTGCAAATCTGAAGGGCAAGATGAGCCTTCCAAGGACACAGTGGATGGGGTTAACCTGTTTATAGTTTTACCTTTCTGTTGCGAAGTTTTCTTAATTTAAAAAATGCTCCTTGATTTTACTTCACTCCTAAACATAGCTCCTGTGGTTCAAAGATTTTTGGTGCTTTAGGCATGCTCACTTTGATGAAAATTTCAGAAAAATCCTCAAAACTCTGTTTGACTCATGCTCCTATCACACTTGAATTCCTGCTGAACTGAGATCACACTTATAACCTCATCCATCATTATTTCCCTTATTTTTGAGTGTTTGAACTCAGACCCTTTGCAGTGCTCTTCACATAGTTGCCTGGATATGATTATAGGATTATTTATGAACTTTGCAAGAGTAACAGTACGTAAAGAGCAATTGACCTTTCTCTTAAATCAAGATTTCAATGACTTCTTCCATGCATAGTCAGCAAAACCAATTTTTTAATAAGATGATTTTATTTATTGTTTTTATTGAGAGTGGATATCTAAGATGCCATTTAGCAGTGAGGCTGTGAAAGGAAACATAGTCAGGTGGAGTCTTTGCTACAAGGGTCAGAAAAAAACATCCCTTTGAGAGTGGGGTGTAGCTTAAAACTTGAAAAAAAGGGTGGGGATTGATGTTGATAAGTTTTGATATGTAATACCCAGAAATATATGTACATTCAAGATGCTGCTTGACAGGTTCCAAGCTTATAAATGGACTTTTATTTATGGACATTTATTAAGCACTCCAACTTATGTGCTTATATTTATTGTGGAGATACGTTGATTTATATCTTCAAATATTGACTCTAAAGAGATTCATACTCAAATACAAACTGATAGTATGAACTGTGAGATATCTGAGCTAAATCAAATTAGCTCAATTAGCATATTTTTATAATGCAGTAACATTACCTTTATGAGTCCTCTACCACCAATCTCCCACTGTTTTCCCTCACACTCAGAAAAGCATCCTTTCCACACTAAAAGCAGGCTTAGAAGAAAGAGGTAGACAATTTTTTTAATGGCCCCTGTGGTGACAGGACAACGTGCAATGGATTTAAGCTGAAAGAAGGGGAGGTTAGGACTATATATAAGGAAGAAATTTTTCGTGATGAGGGTGGTGAAAGACTGGAACAGAATCCCCATAGAGGTGATGGATAACCAACACCTGGAAATAAGGTCAGGTTTCATGGAGCTCTGAGCAACCTAGTTTAGCTGAAGGTGTCTCTGCTCATTGCAAGGGACACTAATGGTGACTTTTGACTCAGTCTATTCTATGATTCTATGCTTCTGTGAAAATAGGAAGAGTTGGTGGAAAAGAAGAAAATAGTCTTAAAAATAAGGTCAGTGTAAATACCCATGGATTTTGCCTCATATGAAAGGAGATGCAACAGATGCAGAATCAGTGCTCAGCAATCTGAGTATAGCTACTTCTGTAATCCAAGAAGGGAAGACATGTTCTATGCCTGTAGTCTGTAGCGGAACAAATGAACAGCCTTTGTCTTCAGTTGTTCAGCAGGGATGACAGCAGTAGATCAATCAGTTTGTTAATCAGTCAGTGCTACTGCCAAACATGAAATAAGTATGGATTTGGAGTAATTATCTTTGCAAAGGGGTCATTAGTGATCACTATACCTGTGTGAAGAGTTTAAGACCTCTGAGCCATTTATGAACCATGGTCCATTGACTGCTCATTCACAGACTACTCTTTCTACCTAATTGCAATTTGTATCTAAAAGCTTTTCTTGGTCTGTCTGGAATAAGTTGTATTATATAATTTGTTTCTCCACATTTGGTATTTATTTAATGAATAAAATATTGACTGTCTAAATTACTAAGAATGTCTTACCTCAGGCTTGATGATGGTTAAGCAAAGGAAATAACTAAGAGGGTTATTATTCTTATCCTTGCAAAGATATACAAATAAGAATGAAGGTACAAGAAAACTTTGTTGCTACCTTCTAACCAATTTCCTTGCAAGGGCCAGGCATTTTCATGAGTTTTGCATGGGAAGGACAACAGATATTAGAAGAAAGGTGAAGGACAAATTGGGATGAAGAAAATGTTGGATGTTCTTTTGCAGCCTGCGCACTCTCAGAATGAATTTCAGCTCTTTTTAGCACTCCTCTAGAATTTGGGTACTGTGATTCAAAAGTCACAATTAATAAAGAAGGCAAGGTAGTGTTAAAATAATGAAAGAATAAAGCACTACACACTGAAGCCCTTAGGCAATGCTGCCATAAAAAAAATAAAATAAAAACCAAAGGGTGAGATAAAAGATTCGTGTTCACTGGGACTATAAAGGAATGTTATAGCTGCAAGCTAATATCACATCTTCTACAGATATTTTCATCTCAAAATGAGAATGTTTATGCTGTTGATATCATACATCACTACAAACTCAAACCCCAAAGTTCACCAGAAAGCAATGGGGCTTTGAGTCAAGATATAGGTTTAATCTCATTAGACACTTTTCCGATCTGTTTCACATCTGAGTGTTTGAAGATACAGTGTTTGAGTTCTTGCTTAAGCTCAGCTGTGCTTTAATTCTTACAGCTGTGTGATCACCCAAGGTTTTTTTCTCTTTTTCTTTTCCTAGGTTGGCTTTAATCCAATTCTAATTTTCTGTTTGAAGATGAAATCTTCTAGGTCTAAAAATACTTGCAGAAAGCGAGTCTTGCCTGTAACACAATAATGACAAAACTTTCCTTCTTTTTTGCTTCTGCTTTACTATAGAAATTTAACCAGGTTGTAGGCAGCATGTGAGCCTAATAGACCACAGGAGACATTGGTTTCCAATTTCACCTTTTGGGAATAGGTACCTTCTAAAGGAAATTTTTGCCTGATGTTCTGCCTGAATTTCAAACTCAATCAGAATTCAGTAGCCCATTAGTCACTTGCTTATAATCAAGAGAAAAATGTAGACTACCAAGAAATTCTTGAACCATATTCTTACCTGTGAACCACTTAGCTGTGGTACAAATGTGTGTTTTAAATACAAATTATACTTGTTTCCTATCCATGTGTGTGAAAATATGCATGACAAAAAAAGAAGAACAATCTTTTAGGATAATATTTTAGTACCAGATAATTAATGTTTAGATGATATTCAAGTATTCTAGGGTTAATAGTCTGATATCTAACTCCATAGAATTATGGAGGTGGTAGTGGAAGGTAGTGGAAGGTTCAAATTTGCTACAGGATGTTATTTTTCTTTCCCCCAGATTTCCAGAATTCCTTGGGCTTTGAAAAAAATTAGCATATTTTGATCAGAATATTTTAAAAAATATTTTTAGTATTCAACATTCTACATCACTAGTCATACAAAAAGTGTCAAACATCTACAGTTTGGCCATTCATTTGAAGTACTCACTATGAGATGGGATGAAAAAAAAGAATAAAATTTGTGATCAAATACAGGGACTTTAAAATTAATTTCATAGTTTTTGCCTAACTAGGCTTTATAGCAAGCAAAAAACCCCCTGACTTCCAAATAAATAGTACTAAGCCTTACTTCCTCTTTATAACTTATTTGACATATCAATATTCTTATGTAGGGAAATTTGTTTAAAGAAATCATTGGTGCTTGAACAGAAGTCCTGAATGGCTATTGGAGTAATATTTTCATTTGCAAAAGGTTGTCTGTTGGGCAAAAATCACCATCTTTATCAGAAAATATTAAATAAAAGGAATTTAAAATGTTTCCATTTAAATTAAGCCTGTTTTTGTTGAGATTTACAGATCGAGGCTTGATTTGTTTAAGGCAATATGCCTCTCTCTAATTAATTTATTCCAGAATTACCATTTTCATCTTTGTAAACGCCAAATTAATTAATCACCATGTCTAAACAATTAATATCTTGGCAATTAAATAATGACTTGCATATCATTGTATGAAGTTACACTCATTCTTGATCTTCATGTTAGGACACTAGCCATAAGATTACATTTCATTTGATCTAATTAATAAGAAACTGTTAAAATGAAACCCACAAATGCAGAAATTCAATTTAAAGGTTCATACTCCTGATCAAAGAAACAAAGACATAGACAAATGCACTGGAAAACATCTGCTTAAAATGGAAGCAGAGTGGATTTTAAAAAATATCTTACAAAGCAGAGGCATATTTAATTAGAATTTGTTATATTCAGCTCTGAAACTTATGGAAGAACTGTGTCTTTTTTTAACAGATGAAAAAACTGTTTCTAATTCCAGATGTCTCTGGATCTTACTCTCTCATTTCCCAATCATGCTGGATCAATTTCCACCATAAATTTGACACAGAAAAACAATAAGTATTTCCATCCAATTAGCCAAAACTCATTCCTAAGAGCTTATGACATTCTTATGTTTTTATTTTGCTTTCCGATGGCATAGGAGAACAGATTACTGAATTCACGCAAAGTTTACTGAGACTTGATTTTAGCTTAAAAAACCCCAACAATTCTGAATAAGCAGATTGCTTTTGTGCTTCTATGTTTTCTAGCATAGCTCCAGCACACTTGGTTTCAGAACAAGCCATCTGAAAGTGGATTTACTGTCTTGTGAGTCACAGCCATAGGAGGAGCTTCTGCAAAGCAACAAAACTTCACCAGTGTGGAACAAAATGCTCCTACTGCTCTCTCTGTTTGATAGACTTTCTAATTTTAATAGAATAGTTTGAATTCAGTGTATGTAGGAGTGAAATTTGTCTTTTACCCCAGTACAGGAATTTGGATGTATACATGCATTATTTAAAATCAATATGTTAACATAATAGAAAAATCCCCTACTAATGGAATTTTCCCCTCCTGGATGCTTTTTGCATTTGATATAAAACTGAGAAGTCTTCTCAGGAATAGTTAAAATATCTTAGTTAATGAATGTAATACCTGCTTCTAACTTTTCTTTCCCCTACCTGCCTTTGACAGAGATACTTCCTCTGTTTCAAAGTGGAAAAGACTGACAATTAAGCCACTGGCATAAGATCACTTTCTCATTATTACTACAACAAGTTCAATATTATAGTTCTATTTTAAAAGAGTCTGAGATGCAAAACACCTGCAATATGCACGGCGAAGATGCAGTCAGAAGAAGCACAGTGGTAAGAAATCTACCCAAGTGCTATAGGCTGTTCTGTGGTTCTACTTGGAACTGGACAATCACCCCATTAATGAACATAAAAATCTGGTTCTAGGTTGTTGTGATACATGCTTAAATACTTTTGGTATTCCAGAAATCCCTGCTTCCAACCCTCATAGTATTTATTTTTAAATTTATATCTAAGAAAATTCCTTTGTGATACTTTTGGGGGGAAATGTAAAATATTTTCCCTTCCAGCCTGTCCATTCCCTCAAAACTGATACAATTAAATCTTGTAATAGGTAGAGCACCATGACATTTAACAGTCTTGATATTAGAGCCCGAACTCAGCATATATGCCTGGAATAAGCTGCTGATGGAAAAACATTTTCACCTTCATGTTCATTATTGTCTTTCTACCAAATAGAGAATCCTGTGAATGTAGCTCGCACAGTTTTTGTAATCCATCATGTAGTAACTATGACAGCACCTGCTTCTATTTAACCATGGCTTCTTGTAGTAACTGTTAATCTGAAACAATACAACAGCTGATCAATTTGCAAAAACCCATCAATCTAGAAGAAAAAAAAAAGACAAAACTCTTGCAGTAGCTCCCTATAGATTTAAAATATCTGCAGAAAGTAATCCCAAAAGTTTATTTGATTGTCAAGTGTATTATTTGGCTGGCAAAAGATAGTCCTTTTTCTTTCCCTTGCATTGTTTCTATCCTTTAGACCTTCATTGTGCAGTAATTCTGGATTAAGAACTCAGTCATGCAATAACTAAGAATGTGTCACAATCCTTTCATAACTATTTTCTAAAAATATGTTGGTTTTTCTTCTTGGTTTCATTTTAATTAATGCATTGAGGGTAACAGACAAAGTAATCCGTTTTCTCCTTTAAACTACAACAAAAAAAATCTTCTGTGCTTTATTATACAAAGGAGACGGACTATAGAGATGGAGTTTCCTGTCATTCCTAGATTTAAATATCTGTCATTAATGCAGATATATGGTGTGCGATCATATAAATAGAATTTTCTACTTTTATTAAGCATATATTTTATCTTTATAAAGCACAGAAGCATTTTTGTTCCAAAGCTTTCTGGTTCAAGCTCAAAAGAAGAGGAAAAGAATCCAGATTTTCAGTGTCTGCAGAGTACAAATGAATAATATCTGTATTACTGCACTAGAAATAAAAAAAAGTCACTCTAAGAAATTGACAAAGTGTATGCTCAAACATGGAAATAGAAGTGTCAACTTCATTTATTATTTTCAACTAAAAAAATAAGTAATATTCAAAGACTGAGCAACTTAATTCAAATTCCCAACAGTGGTACATGGATGATTTTGCCAGACATAGCTGAGTAAACTAAATAAATTGTTTCTATAAAGTTAACTCAATAAAAGAGAAATCTGTGGGAACAGAACAGTGTATTTGTAACTGCAGAGATAATGGTGACAAATAAGTCACATACTGAAATCAAATAAATCTTGAGCAGTAATGAACAATGAACTAAATCTTATAGCACATTAAGGAACCTATCCAACAAAGTGAATGAGATGCCATTGTGTTAGACATACTTGAACTAAACCCAGACAAATGAATTCAAAAGGTTGAAGCTAAATTACACCATGCTGTGAAAACAAAGGTGCAGAAACATCTGGAAAAAGTACTTATCACTTATAGATTAGATCTTTACAAAACATTCATTAGGATATGTGCATTTTCTCTTCCTCTCTCTCTGTAACTGCTAAATCTAGGTATGTATTTAAACCTTAGTTAAATCTGTGTTTTTTCTTCTGACTGCTTTCTTGTTTGCCTCCTTCTTTCTCTTTTGAAACATTTAATCTTTGACTGCCATTAGAGAGGTGCAACTCTTCCTCTGAATTCATGGCTGTTGGCTTCCTAAACATAAGGGGTAAGGGGAAGAGCATTTCATGAGGGAAAGAAATGGACTGTTTGATGTTTTGGAAGGAGTGAGAGGATGAAATGAAGAATTTTGGAATATGCCAAAGACTGCTCACAGATAGCTAGGCAGACAGATGGGTAGACTGGCATTTCTACTGTACTATATGTATCTGTAAATATGAAGAAGGAAAAAAAAAGATTGGAACTCTTTATAAGAAGTTTAAGAACAGATGTCTGAACTTGGTACTCATTCATGCAACTAATATGACTGCCTCAGTCCTGGCATGTCTTGACACTTTCTTGGACTTCTGGTACTAGAAATGATAATGAGAAAACACACTGTGTTATTACCTCCCTCACCAGCCAATGATGTTTATATGAATGT
>VYZT01007381.1:8336-41716 GCA_013400735.1 Pomatostomus ruficeps | reverse complement strand
CAGCTCTGACTCTGAGCCCAGCTTGCACCGATGGCCCCGCGGGTCCCAGCATGCGGAGCCCTCTGGCCACTCCGGGTTTGTGCCCTGCCCAGAGCTGCTCCCTGCCCAGAGTTGTCCCCTGGGCCCCCTCAGCCCCGCCAGGGCACCAGCCAGGGTTCCAGCCAACCCCTTTGTTCCCTTCTGCATAATCTGAATGGCATGATTGACAGTGTACTTGTTGGGAATCGAGTTCTCATCTAATTTCTGTGCATTTCTCCCCCTGACGTGAAGACCTTACCTGTTTGGAGCAGGATGTTTTTCCATAAAAGCTCCTTGGTGAGTTCCCAGTTCAAACCCAGCATGCCTATACTCCATTTGCTGTCCTGGCTGAAAATAACTCTGTGCTTAGACTTTCTAATTTTGGATTGATTTTTTTTTGTTGTTGTCGTTCGTCGAGCTGCATGGCTGATCCATAGGTTTCCACCCACATAATTTCACTTTTAAACTATGGATGCGTGTTCACCATCAAGCATTGCAAGGAAATTAATTCACTTTTTTTTTTCTTTTTTTCTTTTTTTTTTTAAACCTTTGAGAGCGCATTTAATTTTTAAGTAGCAGGGAAGTTGAAAAAATAAATTATTTCTAAGTGGGCAGAAATGATTGCGATGTCTTTCCAAACAAGCCTCTGTCTTCTTTTTTTTTTTTTTTTTCTTTTTTTTTTTTTTTTTCTTTTTTTTTTTTTTTTTCTATATTGCTTCCTTTTTTATTGTAGCACTAAGTTGCTTACAGACAGAAAACATCGATGATGACCTCTGAAAAATAAGCCAGATTAGCAGTGAGTAGGCAGTAAAGTACTGCAGTGAGAGGTGAAGCAGTAAATTGGGCACTGGGGAAAAAAAAAAAGAAAAGAAAAGCTGATTACTGTGGAGAAAAAAAAAAATCACAGAATGGTCAGGGGGGAAAAGAGCCTTCAAGATCATCTCGTTCCAACGTGGGAAACGGTTCTGTTAAAATTGGGGTATTTGAAAATAAAGGGGGGTTCGTTTGAATGTGAAAAATTGCAGCGTATTACAAGAGAAAAAGCAATTTTTAACAAGTTTTTTGGTGTTGGAGCTTGGTTCAGTATTTGGGCAGCACCTCAGTCTCCACCCTGTCATGGGACTGGAAGTTTTGGATAATAAGAAAGGAAAAAGTAGGAGCATCTTAGAAAATTTAAAAAGCTTCAGCTAGGAGTTTTTGGGGTTTTTTTTAAATGAGTTTGGGTTCTTAATTTAGCTGAGGATATTTATTAATTACGCCCACCAGTACCTGTTGGAATATTTGTACCTGGAAAGGTACAAGGAAAAGGAAAGGAAAAAGGAAAGGAAAGGAAAGGAAAGGAAAGGAAAGGAAAGGAAAGGAAAGGAAAGGAAAGGAAAGGAAAGGAAAGGAAAGGAAAGGAAAAAGGAAAGGAAAAAGGAAAGGAAGGAAGGAATTTTGGAAGGAAGGAATTTTGGAAGGAAGGAATTTTGGAAGGAAGGAATTTTGGAAGGAAGGAAGGAAGGAAGGAAGGAAGGAAGGAAGGAAGGAAGGAAGGAAGGAAGGAAGGGGAATTTGGAGCAGGATTCTCCTTATTCCTGGAGAATTTCTAATTCCTGAAGTACCTCCCTAAGAACCTTTTCTAAATGTTTTGCCTGCTGGTGATCTGAGAGCAGAATTTTGGCAGGGGATTGTCTGAGCCGGGGCTGCGGGGGTCACCCCTGCACGGGGCAGGAGACGCCGGCATCCCGAAATGATTTGGGATGGGAGCAAGATTAAAAGGCCGAGATTAAAGAGGGGAATCGAGGAAATAGGCTCCAAAATCGTTGCCTGTCTTTCCCAAGACTCTTTTGTGGTTTGTTTAATGCCAGTGCTCGCTCAGAAATATGGTCCTCGCTAGGCTACAGAGAAATTAGGATAAAAAACACGCTTTGGGTGGGGGAAGGAATCATGCTGTTTCCATTAAGGTCTTAATGAGACCGAAAATTCTGTAAACAAAACGAATGTTGATTTGACAGCTAAGTGCCTGGTGAATAAAGGATCCCACCATTGCTTTCCGTGCTTCTCCTTGCTTTATTCATGATCTGACAACTGGAAACATCTTTGCTTTCCTGTTTTAGGCCCAACGATAAATGAATTAAAATTTCTGGACTTTGAGACAGATTTTTTTTTTGTAATTTTATGTGTAATTGCAAATTTCACGCAATATATTTCTCCTGATAATTTTGTTGCTGCTTATCCAGTCAAGAAAAAACCTTTTTTTTTTCAGCGATCAGAGATGTTTCCATTGCAGTGGGTTCAGTGTGGAATAAATGCTTTTGTTTTTGTGAATTTTATGAATATTTGAAGCCTGTTTGGTGGGAATATAAAATCAAAGTGATTCTCAGTCTTTGCAGACTGGTGCTATTTGCCTGTAAATATTTGAATCTATAAAGCAGCTCCTTCATATCACATATATGCAATTTATTTATTTATTGTTTTGTGTATGTCACTTGTTTGATGGTGAATTTAAAGATCCATTTAAGAGCCAGAAGAATTTTACGAGACGCAAACTGTGCAGCCTCTGGTTTTAAAAAAAAAATATTTAAAACTCTTAATTCTAACTAGCAAAATCACAATTAAAATGTAAACTAGTTACAATATTGTAAATCTTTAGTATTTTTGGAAAGAGTTAACATTGCCAGAGACGATGGCAGGGTTTGTGTTACGAAGGCAACAAGTGGGAGCTCAATAATTTCAGTCTCAATCTGTTCTGGCTGTGCTGGCAGCGTGAAAAGCCTGGCATGCTGAGTCGCTGAGCTCTGACACTGTGATGTCTTCATCTTCTCCTCCCGTTTCCTCCCCGCTCCTTTTGTGCCCTTCCAGCAGAAAATGTCAGTGTATGGTTCTCATTGGCCACGTCCGCAGCTGCCTTTCAGATAGAAATCATCCTCCAAAACGCCGCCAGAAAATTTAATAACAATGCAAATATCCGCAGATATCGTATTCCTGATAGAGATTTCTGCACACATCCAGCTGCTGGGCCTCACTGAATTCCAGGTGAAGTTGCACAGTGTAGGTCCAGAGAGGGAAAAGTAAACTTTGCACCCTCCTGATGTCTTAAATACACTGCTGGTGTTCCTAATGTTTGAAAAAAATAAAGAATGAAATCATACTGGGGAATGTGCTGGTCCCATTTGCTTCACTGCCTTGATTTTAGCATTGATGCCCCAAAATCTGAATTTTTTCCTGCATCCCCTCTCAGGAAAACGATGGTGCAACCTTGTGCAAGTTACTTACAGAAGATTATATTATGAAGATATTTTTATTGTGTTATGAAGATATTTTTATTGTATTATGAAGATATTTTTATTGTATTATGTAGATAATTTTACTTGTCTTACAAAGCTATTTTTAAACTATCTGTTCTCAAAAGCGAGGCCAAATGTGGCTGAATTTCAGCTCTTGGGGTAATTTATGAAGCGCTGACAAGCCAAGAGCGAGGACAGAGCAGGAGTTCATAGAAGAACCAAGTCATTCAGCACCCACCTTCAGCATTATTGTTGTGTTATCGTTCATAAAGCTGAGAGGGCGTTTGCATCTGCACAGTAATGAGGATTTATGGTTTCCAAGTCGTTAAAATATCGCAGTGACACGCCAAGATGTTTTTCTAATGGCATTACTGAAAAGAACCGGGCTTTGGAGGTTTGCTGGAGGAGTGCAACTCGAGTTGGAATGTATCGATGAAAACTCGGGGACAGAGCGAAACGATGGTCGAGTGAAAGATTCCTCAGCCGCAGGAGGGTTCAGAACAGACTTGGTGACATCTGGGCAGTATTTTCAGAAATCGCTCCAAACCAGCGAGGTGCAGGAGTTGTTTTTGTTTGTCTGCTTGTCTCTGTTTGCCAGCAGGGCTGAGCCGAGCCGCGGGAGCGCTGGTGTTTTACAGGGGCCTACAGACATCAGCCTCGCTTCTGGCACTGGAACCAACACTTAAGTGCTTCCCTTGAAAGCTGCTCATCCCTGGGACAGGATGGGAATAGAACCGAGCTCAGCCCATTCCTCTGGGGCTGCTCAGAACTGGGTTTGATTGGACACAGCTCTGGGGACTCAGAGAAAAACTCAGAGAAAACACTCTGGAAAAAATTGTTGGGTCCCAGCTTCGCTTCTGCTTCGGGGCTTGGAGTCACTCCTGTCTCAGCAGGACTTTACTCCAGTTTGTAGCTGAGAACAGCATTTATTTCCAATTTTTTTTCCATTTAAAATGACTTCATTAACCTCAAAAAATCATTTGATAACCTCAGATTGTGTTGAGTAAAAATTAACAACATTAGGAGAGTACAGAAAGATTCTTTTATCGAGAGGAAGCGGCTGAGTCACCTGTGCTCCTGGTCTGCTTTGATGGGTGACACTGAGCAATCTTCTGAATTAAACCAAATCATTTATTGATTGGAGATCAGTAAGCAACAAGACTCTAACTCATGGACACATTCATATTTTCATTTCTGAAGGAATATGAGTGTGGGAACACTTGGAAAGCGAGAGCTGAAATAACTCTCAATATACAATTTGGTTAAAAATACTCTTTCTGTGAGTGATGATTCTCTCAAAGTGAAAGAGTTTGATTCTGATTTTTTCTGAGGAGCTAATGAACACGTGTTAATTACCACAATCCCAATTTAAATCTGCTGATACAGAGCCCGGTGTGCCACTGCAAGCAAGGGAATGCATTTATGGTCAGGAACTTTCTGGAACACACATTTCTGACCCAGTCATCTGCAGCTGCAGGTTTAACAGTTGGATATTAAGTGCTTTGTGGTGGTTCAATACCAGAGTTACTGACTATAAATCCCAACTGCTCTTTTGGGACATTCCAGCTTCTCCCTCCTCTGCGAGAGCTTCAGCTCTGATCCCACTCCGTGGAAATTTGTCTGAATCTTTCCATGGGCTCTGATCAGTGTGATGAAATTCCTTTGGAAAGAGTATTTTTATTTTAATTTCTACCTGATACACGTGACCATAGGCTTTTCATGTGTGTGATTGTTAGCATAAATTAATATTATTATAACTATACAGGGTTTTAATAGCATAAATTAAATATTATTATAACTATACAGGGTTTTAATAGCATAAATTAAATATTATTATAACTATACAGTGTTATAATTGTATAAATTAAATATCATTGTAACTATACAGGGTTTTAATTGATTTCTGCTGTTTTAAAATATTCTTCCGGTGCTGAATTCTGTTGTAACACTTGCACTCCTTTGTTTGCACGTGCGCAGATGCACCCACACTTCTCAGAACTGGAGATTGTTCTGTGAAAAGCAGGTTAATGGGATGGGCTAAGCACAGGCTGAAATTGGGTGGGACAAGAAATCAGTAGAAGGAAAATGGAAAGGAAGGAGAGGCAGCAAAAGAAGGGAGCAGTGAAATAGAATAGAGAGAGAAATACAAAATAATTCAATTAAAAGGACAAGAACAAGGGGGACGTGAACAAAGAGGAATCCCGTGTGGGTTTCTCAGACAGCTTTTCCCTTAAGGAAAGGGTGAAATCCTGATTTAGGGACTGAGGCGTGGACAAGGCTCTGACCATAGTTCTGAGCTTCTGCAGAGCAGAATTTTAAATACCTGCGGGGAGAAACACCACGGGGTGTCCCACGAACATCCTCACCCCTGGATCTGCTCCGCGGGGTCAGGGCAATCCCTTCACCTGCTTTTCCCTGGCAGAATCCCAGTGTCTAACACACGAGTGTGAGCAGCACTTCCCTCACCCTGCATGTCGTTCCCTCCCAGCCCCTGTCCCACACATGCCCTGGTTATTCCTGATTTCCTTGGGAAAAGGCGAGGGAGCATCGACCCCCTGCAATGACAGGCCCAGAATCTGTGGTTTCGTTCCCAAGGGATTCAGGATTCCTTTGTATTCCCTTCAGAACTGTTTCTGTTGAATGCAAATATTCAAGACTTTAAACAGCCCGGTTCTCCATGATGAGCCAGTGCTGTCCCTCGAGTTCATGAGTTCAGTATTCCAGGAGAATTTGGGATCTATTTTTGGGAAATATTGAGCATCTGTAAATCCTGCTCGGCCTTATGGGAGCTGCAGATATTTATAATTTCTGAAGAAATACCTTAAAACTGCTGTTGAGCAAGGGACATCTTATTTTTTTTGAGAATTAACTCGCATCATTTTATTTTGTTCTTTCTTTAAAGCAAATCCAAACCAGCTCCACAGATCTCGCCCAGTAAGTCTGTGGGAGGGGAGTTTTGTGTCGCTGCAGTCTTTGGATCCTCAAGGTCGTGGTTTGCAAACAATTCTGGTCTCAAACGAGAAAAAGGTTGGTATCTTACAGCATCAGGGCTTGCATTTAAACCTCAATTCTTTATTTGCTCATTTGTGACAAGTTTTGAGCACTTGGTGTTTATTTGTGGATTTTGTTCCTTAAACTCGGGGGCAGTGGAGATTTTTAGGACAATGCTTGGGGTGCTTTTGGTAAAACTTACAATAAGTTTTAATTAGTGAAATGAATAATTGATTTTTTTATTATGATAGAGTGACAGAAAACAAACTTTGATGGTTCAGTCCAAAGATCCTGGGGGAAGTGGCACTGAAAAAATTGTGAGATAAAGGTGAAACACCTTTGCTAAAGCAATGTCCAACATATCTTTGGGAATGTGTAATCACACCTTGGTGAGAAACACTGTTCCACCTGCACTTTTGTGAGATATTCGTAGAATTGTGTGAAAATTGTGTGGTTTGTACCATTTTCTCTTTGTCTCTTGGGTCCTTTCGCTTCTTTTAATTCACATTTTTGGCTGCAAGCAAGAGATGTAACAGAACACAGTGTCTGTGACTTCTGTAGATGCTTTTCGTGTTCCTGCTGTGCTGCTGCAGTGAGGTTTTCTCTCTCTCCTTGCCCCCAGACCAGTCCAAGCAGTTTGTGGTGGAGTCCCTGTACATCATCAGCTGCTACGGGAGCCTGGTGGAGCACGTGCTGGAGCCGCGGCCGCTCAGCACCGCGCCCAAGATCAGCGACGACACCCCCCTGGAGATGGGCACCTGCCCCAGGGCCAGCTGGGCTTTGGTCAGGTACCTCCTTCCCTCACCTTCCCCTCCCTTCAGCCACAAAATTCTCCGATCTTTGTTTTCAATCCTATAAAAACTCCTCAAGTTTTCTGTTGAAGCAGAGAAATTCTGTCACTTTGCACGTATCTCAATGGGAACCGAGCATTCAGATCCTTCTCTGCATGTGGAGCTACACGAGCATGTCCCTGAATCGATACATCCTGATCAATTGGTGGTTTAAAATGATCAGGGTGTAATTTTCTTCTTACATAAGGGCTAGAAACAATTATTTGGGTAGTGTTGAAGTACAAAATTCTGCCGTGAGACACGAGCAAAGGTCCCACAAGCGTTGCAAGTTACCCTGTGAGCAGCTGAAGGGATCATTTCTTAAGACATTAGGAGAAATTATTCCTGACATGGGGAAGAAAGTAAAGAAAAATTGATGAGAAAGTGTTGTCAGTGCTTTTGACGTTTTAAAATATTTTTCTATTGATTTTCCTTGGCTCCTGCATTCCTTAGTGCTGCTTATGGCTGGCCCGGAGTGATCAATACTTGATTTACCAAGCTATTTAGGAATGGCCCACCCTAATTAAAATTACAGCGCAGACTTCGGGACCATTATTGTTGAAACGAGTAGGTTGTAATGGAATTGAAAATTCTAATGGGATCAATAATCCATAACTTTACACAGCTTTATTTTCACAGTTTCTAAGTGCTCAGGATGGGAGCAGTGGCAGTTAACAGAACCAAAAAAGTTCCCCAGTTTCTCCTGTGTGTTTAGACAACGTCAGCATGACATACAATGGTCCTAAACATATTTACCAGCTTAATCTAAACCTCCTTCCTGGGGTTTTTTTTACGCAATCCCCGCTGCAGTCAACAACCAAGCATTGTCTTTGCCTCCCAATCTGCAGGATTTGGCCCCGCTGCTCCGCCGCCCGTGGTGGATTGCAGTGTTTGAACAAGCTAATTTAAATAATTACAAACATTTTGCGAGCTTGTATAGATAATTGCACGTGATGACAGAAACGCTGATTTACATTCTCTGTATTAGCTTAAATATTAATAGTCTTGTGTTTTACCTCAGAACTCCTCAGTGGAATGAGCTCCAACCACCATTTAATGCAAACCATCCACTGCTCCTGGCTGCAGATGCTGTGCAGTACTACCAGTATCTTCTGGCTGGCTGTGAGTAGCTGACAACTCCTTGTCTTGTCTCCTGTGCGCGTTTGAAGCGGGGGGGGATTTCCTGAGCTGATTTTTCAGCCCGTTTCGGTGTCTGTCGAACCCCAGGGCAGGGCTGTGTGTGACTGTGTCAGTGAGCGCAGTGTCGGGGTTTCTGACATGGAGCAGAGCTGTGAGGCTGTGGCGGTGCTTGCCTGGCCTTGAGAGTCACCCACCAGATCCCACAAAATCCTCAGGGTTTCCTCACCTCATTCCTTCTCGTGCTTGCAGCCGTTTCCTCCTGGGAATTCCACACTCGGAGACACCCAGTGCATCTGCACGTCCCTGTCCCTGGGAGCTCCTGGCTGCTGGGCTCCTTCCAGCCACAGCCTCTCAGGAGCCCTGGCACTGCTTCCAGGGATGGTTGCCCACCTGCCTGGACCTGTGTCTTGCCCAGAGAGCCAATAACTCCTGCCATGGCACGTCCAGAAACATTTACACACCCACAGCTGTGTATATCTGGTGTATCTGTACTATAGAAATACCCAAACCTATGCATTTTATAATGGTGTGATAGAAAAACGAGCATTTCTCTTTTATTTGACAATTAAAAGAGAGAAAGCTGCTAACAGTGAGTGAGGAGCAAGTCTCTGCTCTGCCCAGGATCAGAGGGATCAGTTGAAGTTCCACAGGGGAGCAGCTCCTGGCATCTGGCGAGGTTCTCCTGGGGAAACCAGAGCCCTGCACAGTTGTCAGCCCTGTGTGACAGGGACACTGCGAACGCACCAAGTGGCCATGTGGGCCAGGGGGCACTTGGGAAGGGGCTGCTGAAAGGGACACCAGGGCCAGATTGGATCTGTTGCTGCTACCTGTCCATCTGCTGCATCTCAGCGTTGTGGGAACCTCCAAGGTTTGGGTCTTGCTCCTTCTGTGCTGCACAGAAAATTGGGGATAAAACTCAAAAGGTACGAAAGAACATGAAAAAGTAATTAGCAGTGCATTCTACCATTATATTTGCATTTTGGCCGGATTTTTTTTTGCTAGATTCCTGCCTTGCTTCACTTGTATCCTAGTGAGATCAGGGATGGATGGGGCTCATTTTGTGTATTTTAATAACATTTTGTTACTGTTACACAGTGCAGCATACACACGTGTACAAATCCACATTTCCAGTGGTTTAGTACTGAGAACTTCTTAAAGAAAGAAGAATGAGTGGTAGCTAAATTCCAACAATTAATGAACTTGTGTTATTTGAATTATAAGACTTGTTTTAATTCACATAATAGGAATTATTTAAGCTGGATGGGAAATGGAAAGAAAAATAGAATAATAACCACTAAGGACAGCAGAGTACCTAGAGGACAGTGCCGAGATAACAGAGAAATTTGTGTTGATTTGTTTGAAGTTTTATTTGATTTCTGGATTTATTCAGCCTGAAGCTGCTTGGGGAAGGCCCTGAAAACAGGGAGCCAAAGCAGCTTTGCCACAAAAGCCACCTGTTAAAGAGCTGCTGAGCCCAGCCCCGCGGCTCTGCTCACCTGCAGCTCTGCCCCGCTGGCTCTGCCCGAGCCTGGGCTCCCGTCAGGGACTTTAATTGCCAGCAAATGGCTCGGTGGGGGCCGAGGGGGGCTGCTCCTCTGTCTGCCACGTCAGTGCTGAGAGGAATGGTGGCGCCTCTCAGGGTCACCATTTGTATCTGTCTCTCGGAGGTGGAACGCTGCCGTTTCTCTCCGTTCCTGTATAGCATTTCTGCCGATTGTTCGGCTCCATTAAGTGTGCAGGGGAAATAAAAGCCTGAATGACCAAGTCACAAGGGGGTATGGATAGACCCTTTCTTTGTCCACACTCAGAACATTGCATTAGGTCTCATTATCCATTTATAATAAGTGACCTTTGCCCCCCCCGGGTCATTGAAAAACCCTCAGTGTGCTTTTTAGCACAGAGTACCTCTGTCAGCAGCCGGGCAGAACAATGAGACGTCTGGCGGGCTGCTTGGAGGCTGCACGGCCAGGTTTTCATAAATGAGAGCTTTGGTGCGAAAACACGGGGCCAAAATCTTCCTCAGTCTTTGAAAAATATAAACCAGGCCGGCGACTTCTTGTGCTAAACAGGGAATATTCAAAAAAATCCTGCTTTAGGTTATCGACACGCGGTTCAGCTTTTGATATTTTTAAAGAACCTGCAAGTTTTATTTGCTGCTGGGAAGGAAGGAACAAGGAGCCATTGTTTGAAGAAATGTTTTGTACAACAAGTGTCCGAGACCTTTATCCCAAGGGTATTTGTAAGTGGATCAGCACAGCTGTTGCCTTGCTTTGAGGTCATCTGTGACATCTGCTGCAGAAACCTGGAGCAGCGTGTGCAGCTCGTGCCTACCTGCGCACGTTCTCACAGCTCGGGCTGCTGCACAGGTGAGAGAGAGGGAAGCAGGGGATTTACAGCTCTCTGTAAGTTCACGGCTCCAGAGTGAACTCGCATGTTAAATTCCACAACCTGCTGGCCTGCAGAAAGTGTCGGGATCCTGCTGGAAACACTGGAGTTGGTCAGAGAGAATAGAACCAGTCCTGAGAGCTGCTTCTGACAGAGCAGGCTCCAGGCTCACTGGAAACACTTTGGAGTTGGTCAGAGAGAATAGAACCAGTCCTGAGAGCTGCTTCTGACAGAGCAGGCTCCAGGCTCGCTGGAAACACTTTGGAGTTGGTCAGAGAGAATAGAACCAGTCCTGGGAGCTCCCTCTGACAGAGCAGGCTCCAGGCTCGCTGGAAACACTTTGGAGTTGGTCAGAGAGAATAGAACCAGTCCTGAGAGCTGCTTCTGACAGAGCAGGCTCCAGGCTCGCTGGAAACACTTTGGAGTTGGTCAGAGAGAATAGAACCAGTCCTGAGAGCTGCTTCTGGTAGAGCAGGCTCCAGGCTCAGTGGAAACACTTTGGAGCTGGTCAGAGAGAATATAACCAGTCCTGGGAGCTCCCTCAGACAGAGCAGGTTACAGGCTCGCTGTTGTTCCATGAGTTCATCCCACAAACGGAATTGCCATGGAAATAGGTAACTCTGCAGCACCACAAAGTCTGGCCTCCTCATTTCATAATTATTTATTTCCTTTCTTCCTTATCTCTCCATTTTAAATTCACTTTTCATTGCACAGTAGCTGCCATACCCGAAACGTGGCTAATTAACACATTAATGAGTAAACCTCCTAAAATTCACCAAGACCTGCCCCAAAAAGGCATTGAACAGATTGAGATCTAATTTCTGTCCTCTGGCTCTGCAAAGGGCACCTTCACGTTCCAGGCAAGGATTTTGGCTCATCAGGACCAATTTCATGGAGTTGTCAGAAGTGGGCCAGTGACAAGAATTAATATATTAACTGGTGTGCAGTACTCTGACAAATTGCTTACTAAATACATCAAAATTGATTGGGCATTCTGTGTTTAAATTGACAAATGACTGCATTAGGGGAAGGAGGGAAATCCATTAATTACAGCTGCCCTCAACCATAGGAAATGTAATCGTATAAATATAGATTTTGTTAAAACAAAAGTCTCTACTTTACTCCCGTGTTGCTGGTAAGTGTACTTGCACCTCTCTGCTATTAAACCTGCAATGGGAGGTTTTGAAGGCAGATCTTTGCAATTGGCTTTTAAATAATCCAAGAGCATTTCTGTTGTGTTAAAAGGACTGATGCAGTGTCTCTGCATCCCGCTCTGACCGCTTCTGGAAATCGTTTCTCTCTCAGAAAAATGGACCTGCAGCCGAGGCTTCTGCTGCCTCATTAATTGTTTATTCTAAATGCAGTGTGATTTGTGTTCCGAGATGTGAGGATCCAAACCAATCCTCTGTGCTCTCCTTCCTTGTCCCTGTGCTGCTCTCCAAGCCCTGCTCGCAGGGCTGGTACATTTTTCTGAGTAAGAATTTGCACTCGGGTTAGGCCTGAAGATAGAATCAGTTTTATAGGCTTCGTTAAGGGATTCTTGGAAAGATTAGGGCCTGTATTTATAGCTGCCTTTGACTTCTGGCTGTTACACCAGATTTGCGTTTCTGGACCAACTGTTGCACATATCTTGTGTTTCACTGAAAATGCCTTTCATTAGGAGTCCGATTTAGTAACTGCCCATTGTCTTCGGAGGGAGGGGGCAAGCCTCTCCCTGCTGTTTGTTTGGGTTAAACGATAACACCATTTGTGCAGATAATCTCTGCAGCTCTCACATCACGTTCGCACTTCCTGCTGCCTCTCATGAACGCTCTGCACCCTGGGCAAGGCTGCTGCCTCCAGCAGCACCGTGGCTCTTTATGGCCTCTTTTATATTCCTTTCATACATTCCACGGACGGGAATAAAAATTACATCCCCAGAGCTTGCAAACATTGTGGAACGTCTGAGGGGAAGACGGGGAGTGTATTAAATAACCGTGAATATGTGCTGTGAACAGACACCGTGAAAACCAAGCTGCGATGCGTGGAGCCCCAGCCAAGGAGTGCCACAGCAGGAATCTGGACATTCTGGTCCTCCAGCCCCTCTCTGTGCACAGCAGAGCGTGCTGCTGCTCTGATCACAGCTGAACGAGCTGGGACTGGTCATCACATTAAGTGCTGTGCCCTTTCCCTTCTCCTTGCACTGTTCAGAGTGCTGGGGCAGATACATCGTGGTAACTCAGGGGACATTCTCCAGCCATAACTGGTATTTGTGAAACAACAAAGATGAAAATGGGCTCTGCAAGGTGCTGTGGCTGCTGGGAGTGTGGGAGGAATCTGGACATTCTGGTCCTCCAGCCCTCTCTGTGCACAGCAGAGCGCGGTGCTGCTCTGATCACAGCTGAGTGAGCTGGGACTGGTGACCACATTTAGTGCTGTGCCCTTACCTTCCTCCTCGCACTGTTCAGAGTGCTGGGGCAGATGCATCCTGGTAACTCACAGGACATTCTCCAGCCATAACTGGTATTTGTGAAACAACAAAGATGAAAATGGGCTCTGCAAGGTGCTGTGGCTGCTGGGAGTGTGGGAGGAATCTGGACATTCTGGTCCTGCAGCCCTCTCTGTGCACAGCAGAGCGCGGTGCTGCGCTGGCCTCAGCTGAATGAGCTGGGACTGGTGATCACACTTAGTGCTGTGCCCTGTCCTTCCTCCTTGCCCTGTTCAGAGTGCTGGGGCAGATACATCGTGGTAACTCACGGGACATTCTCCAGCCTCAACTGGTATTTGTGAAACAACAAAGGAGAAAATGGACACTGCAAGGTGCCGTGGCTGCTGGGAGTGTGGGAGGAATCTGGACATTCTGGTCCTCCAGCCCTCTCTGTGCACAGCAGAGCGTGCTGCTGCTCTGATCACAGTTGAACGAGCTGGGACTGGTGATCACATTTAGTGCTGTGCCCTTTCCCTTCTCCTTGCACTGTTCAGATGGGGCAGACGCATCGTGGTAACTCACGGGACATCCTCCAGCCACAACTGGTTTTTCTGAACCAGCAAAGAAGAAAATGGACACTGCAAGGTGCCGTGGCTGCTGGGAGTGTGTTCTGCAGCAGAGATTCACGCGGGCTGCCCGTGGCTCCCTCAGGTTGCCCATGGCTCCCTCAGTTTGCCCGTGGCTCCCTCAGGTTGCCCGTGGCTCCCTCAGGTTGCCTGTGGCTCCCTCAGGTTGCCTGTGGCTCCCTCAGGTTGCCCATGGCTCCCTCAGTTTGCCCGTGGCTCCCTCAGTTTGCCCACGGCTCCCCCAGGTTGCCCCAGCCCGAGCTGTGTGAAGCGGCCGCCGGCAGCAGCGCGGCGCACGGCGCCTCAAACGCTCTCAGCTGGGCACAAACAACGCTAACGAGCGGGGGCACATGCTGAAATGGTTCTTCCCTCCTCCTCCGTGGTCATCTGGAAGTCCTTAGAGCGGGGTCCGCGAGCACGCAGGGGTCAGTTTTCAAAGCGGCGAGCGGGGATTTCGCCGCGCGCCGCCCGTTGACGTTAATGGGAGTCAAACGGGTAAATCCCCACGCACCGCTTTGAAAATTTACTACTAAGCCTCCTGACTTCTCACTACATACTTTGATTGTAACAGTAATCCATGGTTAACATAATTTTCCCGACAATAATGTCAAACATACTTTTGAAGTCGGTGAATTATAGAAATAGTTACCTCTGCCGTAATTCTTTAAAGATGGCCATCAGATGGATTGCGCCGTGGCTTCGTGCAGCTGAAATTATTTGAGAATATTTGAGTTTTGTTTTGGTGCAGAAGTCGCAGTGTGAGTGTTGAGCAGCCTGAAGGTGCTCCAGCCTGTGAATAATGTCAGGTTCTAGCTCTGCCCAGCGTTAAATGCGTCGTACTTGACTGGTTTTAAAGGAGCTGTGGAGATGGAAGCTGCACTGAAGCACAGGGAACGTGTAGCAGTCCTGCAGTAATGGTGAGGCCTAAACACCTTTTTTGGGGAAAAAAAAATCCAGCCTGTTGGCTATCAGACCAGTGTGAGTAAGGAGCAAGTAAAGAAGTCATCAAAAGAAAAAAAACCCAAGAATTAATGTCCTGGTTACAGACCTACCCATACCTTTATTAAAGTGCTGATACAGAGAGTGGATGTCCATAAAGCACCTAATAAACCGTGGGCAGTACACAAATAATGAATTAATCCAGCTCTAATCAATTGGTGGTGTGAAATACCAGTCAGTCTGCCTCAACTCCCGCTTTCCAGTCCTTTTTGAGCTTCATTTTATTGTGTTTATGCACATGAGAATCTCAGAAAGTCCTAACAGGAAAGAAATGAGTGGGGAGTAGTTTGGGGTCAAAGAGGGTATTTTAATCTGCCGTGCCATGCTCCTGGAGGAGTTTACAAGCTGGAAACTGCATTGAAACCAGAGCTTTGCTCAGTAACACGCAGCCACAAGAGAAGTTACATGGAGTTAACATGGCTGGGAGGGATCTGCCCAAAATGAAATCCTGGCCCTCGCTTTTTTTGTCACACTCGAGCTGAGGCAGAGCCAGGGACACCAACCCAGTGCTGGATGTGAACCTCACCCCTGTGGGACACCAAACCAGCCCTGACAGAGCTGAGATCACCTCCGAGAGGGAGGAGAGGGGAATGGGGTGAATTTGAATTTGGAGTGGCTGCACGGAGACCCAACCAGAACGGTCCCATTCTGCTGGTGACGCCGTGGAAGGAAACACGTGAAGGAAATCGTTCAGACTGTGGAGCTGAATTCCAGCACAGGGACCCCTGGAGCTTGTCAACAAACTTGTGATTCCCTCAGGTCTCTACACCACCTGGATAGAACTGAGGAACCAGAGAAAAAGCACCAAAATCAGGTGTTAGGGTGGGATTTTTAAGAAAACGAGATTTTTATTTTTTATCCTGAGTACTGTTCAGCACAGACATCACCAGAGACTGGATTGGTTAGTTTAGAATATTGTCCCGTTCTTACTGCATTTTAGAAACTTATTTGACATATAAATGTTAATTATATTAAATTATAATGAGGGAAATGGAAAAGGCAGGCTCTCTGGGTGTCTGCAGGCATGTGCACGGCAGGCAGCCCCAAACAAACAGGCTTTGTGTGCTCAGACGCCTTTGTTTGCTCTTAATTTGGACAAACATCCAGCCCTCGGAGAAGAGCACATTGGGAATTTCATCTATAACCCTCAATTAAATGGAATTGTGCAAAGCTTATTTCTATAAATGAGAAAATGAAAACCTTTTGGTTCAAGAAGTACACAAGTCTAAGTCAAGCTAATGATTTATTGTTCCCAAATTAAAGCCATAAGTGCACACGCTACAATTGAGCTGTAGTGGTTCTTTGTTCCAACACTTTTATGCTGCTGAAAGATGCCAATTTATAATCTTTGAAGGAAGATTTGTCTTAGGTATTTATTGTGTAATTAGCCCATCTCTGAGCAAACCCACTGCATTTTAATTCCAGTATTCCTCAGATGTGTTTTTATCTAGGCCTCGCTCACGTGGCAGGGATGTCTACGCCAATTATTGGAGATTAATACAAATTGTTTGTTTTCTTTACTTGTCAGTAAATATCACAGAGAAGTTTCTAAACAATGAGGGTTTTTTTTTCATATTTATTCATGGAACTGTGTGAATCAGGTCGTGGAACCGCAGAGGAATATCAGCTCTGCTGTATTTCAGCCTTTGCTTTGGCCTGTGGTGAAACCTGAGTCTCCTCAGTGCCTCCTGCGCAGTGTTCCTGGCACTAACAATTCTCACACCAATAACTTCATTTGTGATGTGATTTTTACAGATATAATCTTTCTTCAGCGTAGCAATAAAATCAATCCTGTAAGTGCAGGGGAGGGAGGCTGTAAACTTTTCATTTGAAGGAGAGTAAAGGTGCCGTTATTACTTTTGAGCAGCTCAAAGATGCTTTTTGCCTCTTCCAAATATTTATGGCAAAACTCTGATTTTTACTATAGGTATCAGTTTTTCAGCAGTGTCCTTGAATTCTTATTTTTGGATTGATTTCCCTTAATAAACAGCTGTAGAAACTCCTGTCCTGCCATACTGCGCGGACAGAAGTTGTATATTTTAATTCTCACCTTAGATTTTTAATAAACACTCGTTTTCTTTGTGCTTTTTCACTTTGTATATTCCCAGATTAAACAAACTCGGTTGCTGTCTGACATTTGACGTGTTTGTCCCAGATGTCAGTGTAAGAACAGACAAAGTTAAAAGCTGGCACGGCTCAGGCACGAGGCATTGAATTGATTATTTTGGGAAGGTACAAACCACCTGCAATTGCAGTGAAATATCTCTGTGCAGCCCAGGCTTCCCTGATCCATTTGTGACTTTTCCCAGTGAAAAAAAATTGCAGGAAAACCCGTAAAAAACACTTCTTGCTACAAAGCTTTGCAGAAATCAGAATTTTATTATTTGTTATCCATGGCTGGGGAATTCTTCAGAAATTGAAAATGCTCTGTGTTGCAGCATCAGAATAACCTCACCGACAGGTGAGAGGCTGCTGTGATTTCCAGCGTGAATTCAGATTTTCAAAGAATTAAGCTGGAAGATAAAAGATTACTCCCGAGCTCAAATTCCTGGAAATGCCCTTCCAGGCTTAAATTAATCTCGTCTTGGAACTTGATACCGATGGGAGAGGTGTGTGACCCAGAAATGGGGGAAAGGGGCTTTGGGGGATTCCAGTCCTTGATACCGATGTGAGAGGTGTGTGACCAGAAATGGGGGAAAGGGGCTTTGGGGGAATACAAATACTTGATACCGATGGGAGTGAGAGGTGTGTGACCAGAAATGGGGAAAAGGGGCTTTGGGGGATACCAATCCTTCATACCGAGGTGTGTGACCAGAAATGGGGAAAAGGGGCTTTGGGGGAATACAAATACTTGATACCGATGGGAGTGAGAGGTGTGTGACCAGAAATGGGGGAAAGGGGATTTGGGGGATACCAATCCTTGATACCGAGGTGTGTGACCCAGAAATGGGGGAAAGGGGCTTTGGGGGATACCAATCCTTGATACCGAGGTGTGTGACCAGAAACGGGGTGAAAGGGGCTTTGCGTTTTTACACCGGGTTTGCACCTGGGACTTCAAGGGCGTTTTTAACTTGGAAAAATCTGCCCGTGTGTGTGTGTGACAAGCACACGGGGTGGCAGATATCCAGCAGGGATCACTTGTCCCACAGGGTCACTTCTCCCAGCACCCCGCACATTCCCACTGGGAATGGTGGGAGTGGGAGCGGCCCCTCTGGACGCTGCTTTTGGGGTAGGTGTGGCACAGAAATTCTGCTTTATTAACCAGTCAGAGGAATGGCTGAGGGCCGAGCTCAGCTGGGGCTTTATCACTGCTGCCTGGGGCAGAGCTTTTCCGTGGAATTCCGCATTTCATCACTTGCAGGGAAGAGTTAACGCTGCGCCCCGGAGCTGCACAATCCCTGGGCAAAGCCGGGGTTCCTCAGGGAAAGGCTTCCAGTGCAGCACCAAAACCAAGCATTTGTTCAGCTTTTGAATTGTTTTTTCAAATTTCTTTCTCCCTGTAAAGCCATCTTGAACCTGCAGTAAAATATGAAAGTATTCCACCAGGGAGGAATCCAGCGACCAGGCAGGGGGGATGCTGCTCCCCGGGCTGTGTTCCTGCAGCTTCCCTCATCCTGACAGCTCCGGTGGTTTCCCCTGGGACAGAAAGAACAAAAAAAATTCAGAACAGTCCATAAAGTTGGTTTGAAAGCAAAACCATCTGCTGGAGCCATGGAGTTTGTTAGGGAGATCTGTAACAGGCAGGGCTGCAGCTGATCAGCTGTGCTCTCCCAAACAGGGATTTAGAGCTGGGAGCCAGGAGGTGTGAGGACCCTAAAGATCTTTTATTCCACTCCTGACAGGCAGGGACACCTCCCACTGTCCCAGGGTGCTCCAAGCCCCGTCCAGCCTGGCCTGGGGCACTGCCAGGGATGCAGGGGCAGCCACAGCTGCTCTGGGCACCCTGTGCCAGGGCCTCCCCACCCTCCCAGGGAACAATCCCTTCCCAATATCCCATGGGAAACACTGGGTGCTGTATCAGAAACACAGAATCATGAAGGTTGGAAAGAATTCCAAAATCATCGAGTCCCGCCCATGTCCACAGAACCATTCCATGGAGTGCCACCTCTGCTCGCTGTGTGAACCCCTCCAGGGGTGGTGACTCCACCGTTCCTGTGCTTGACCATTCTTTCTCAGTGAAGGAATCTTTCCTAATATCCAACCTGAGCTTCCTTTGTAAGAATTTTTCCTAATTTATCTGGCACTTTGAATACTTCTGGAATAAGTTGTGCCCCCAGCTGAACTTGGGACATTGCAGGTGTGAGGATACGGACAGTGTGTGATGCAGAGAAATGACTTTGTACCTTCAGATACTGACACACAAAAAATTGGGAATAAAGGGAAAATCGGGAAAAAATAAAGGGAAATCCCTTTAATCCATAAAATGTATGGATTTATGCAAAGCTGTTTACACTGCGGAGGCGCCGCTCTGTGTTTATGGCTACCATCGTGTCTGCTTTGCCATTAAAACTCCAATTATTGGGGCTTTACAACAGGGCTGTAAAAATTTAGTAGTGGTGGTTGGAAGCTTGACACATAAAGGTCAACCCTGCCATAACAGAGTTTTTAAAAATTTTAAAAACTTTTGAGTGATTATAAAATGGAATATAAAAATACTTCAGTATTTTAAAGAACTTCAGGTTAAAAGAAGAAGAGCCACTGGGTTATCCTAGTGGCTGTATGGATATATCCATGTCAAAAAGCAGGAATCTTTTCATCCTTTTAATGTCAATATTTGAGCTCTTTTCATGCTTCTAGGAAATCTGTTGTCATAAATTTAGGAAAAACATATACATTGCTGTGCCATTATTTTAAAAAGTTGGTTTTTTTAAAAAAAAAAATAATTTAAGAGTAAATCTGATTTTAAATTTTTGGGGTTTTTTTCAGTGGTGCCACCAGGGAGCCCCGGGCCCATCACCCGGCATGAGTCCTACGACAGCTTGGCCTCAGACCACAGCGGGCAGGAGGATGAGGAGTGGCTGTCCCAGGTAGGCCAGGGGGGGTTCCAGCTCAGGAAAATGGGAGCCTCTGGAAGGAAAAATCACAATTTTCCTCCAGGTGGGAAGTAAATTCCACATCTCTGGGTATTGCTGTGTGCAAAAGTGGCTCCGCTCCTGAGTCTGGGTGTGGAGCTGATGGTCCCAAAGCAGATAAATCCCCTTCATTCCTGACACAATCACAGCCCTGGGAAGCTCGGGGTGAAGTGGGAAGTTGCCTGTGGCCCTTTTTCTCCTGGCTTGGCCCTGTTTGGGCAGGGAGGAAGGAAGTTTCCAGAATGATGGTGCCTTTGGGGTGTGACCTGTGACTCCCTGCGTCTGACCAGAAAAATAAATGGGGTTGAGTTCCTTCCTTCCTTCCTTCCTTCCTTCCTTCCTTCCTTCCTTCCTTCCTTCCTTTCCTCCTTCCTTCCTTCCTTCCTTCCTTCCTTCCCTCCTTCTTTCCCTCCTTCCCTCCTTCTTTCCTTCCCTCTCTCCCTGATTTTCATTTCCTACTGATAATTCCTGTCACTTATGGCCAGATATAAACACTACATTGCTTTGAAACAATCATGCTTGGTGGAGGATTTTTATATGAGGTCTTTTTTGCCTATTTTTTTTTTTTGTCTTTTTATCCAATCTTGCTTTGTCTCAGCCAGCGCAGCCTCTCCGTAAGAGCTCAGTAAATATTTGACCATTTGGCTCAAAACAGAAGTTCAGCGTAAGAATGTAGGTCATGAATAATACACCGAGAATTAGTTCCTGTTAGAATTGAAAGGTTAAAATAAATAAATAAAATTTCCAAACGCTCTGGATTTGCCAAAGCAATTACGAGGCACCTGATCCACGGAGTTCACCCTGACAAATTAGGTGGGTTTCCTCTGGTTTAAGAACAACGTTGTTGTGGGAGCGATGCATTAAATGTGTTGCTGGGGTGTATGGCATAAATATGAAATATTTATGGACGGGATTTGCTTCTCCCGCTGGTGAATAAATCATACACAGCTTTCCCCTACAATGAGAGGTTTCCACGTCCAGGAGGAGCATTCACCGGGGAGCGCAGCCATGGGGATTCACTCACCTGTCTGAGGTTTCAGGTGGGGCTGCACATGGAGGTGTCTCATTTGTCCGATTTCTCAAAGCTGAAGATGATGAAGCTTCTCAGGGTAGGCAACAGGAATTTTATGTCTGACCTCACTAGGACAGATTTCACCTGTAGTTTTTCACCTCTTCAGGACTGTTCGGAGGTATTTACTTATTTTACTGTTCTGGTGAAACCTCAGGAAAAAAAAAAGAGATTATGGCAAACCTGCCTTGTGGGTGTTTGTTTATTAATAATTCCTGGAAGATACAAGATGTCAGCAGAACTCAGACTGCTCGAGCTTCACCTCATCCATCCCTCTAGAAGAATAAATACATTTATAAGGGGAAAGAACAATCCCAAGCGGCATCACAGAACACAGATAATTCCAAGAACGCTCCCGGAATGTTTAATTCCTGCTGGGAGCAGGAGTGATGATGGCCCTCGCAGCCCCGCGACGCTGACGTTCCCCGAGCAAGCCACTTCAGATTAAGCCCGGAGTGCAGGGATGTTTTTCAAAACGAAAGTGTTGTTATCAACAGCGGCGGCAAGCAGCGAAAAAACACCGCCCTTCACTTCAACTTTTCAATTAGAACAGTGGGTAATGTGTGCTGTCAGTGGGAAGTAGCTACAATATGTTTGTCCTGCACACAACAGGGGAGTGAATGGGAACATCTGGCCGTAGCCTCAGTGAAATTGCAGAGGCATCTGTTTACCTCTCGGCTCTGTGACACTGATGGTTTCAAGCTTAAAATACACAGATTACTTTATCTGTGGCCTAATTTACGCTGCTACATAAAAGCTACTTGCCTCAGAAAGGGCTGCAGCCAAGCTGAGTTCGGCTGAGCTGGATGCGAGGGTGGAAGCAGAGCTGCAGAGGCTGTGGCTGTTGTGTGGCGTTAGCACGGAGCTGACATCATCCAGGGTTTCAAATGGCTTCTTAAAGATGGAGAACCGCTGCTGCTGTACAGCTAAATACCCACACAAAGATCTGTTCCCGTGAATTCCCTCGCTAAATTGCACTTCTGCTGTGCAGAAATTGATAGGAGTTTAATAGTCCATTTTCTATTTTAAAAGTGTGAGCTCACCAGCACTTAATATTTTCATTTCGTGTTTACTTTTTCTTATCTTCAAAAGCTCTTTTTTGCTTTTTAGTCTTGTGTTGCACGATCTTTCCAGCTTTTTATATTTTTCAGTTCCTGCACTGCCTTAGTGTGTAACTCTAAAACTCCAGATAGCCTGTGAGCTCCTGTTGGTCACACAAAATAATTCCTCTCTAGGACACCTAGAACTCAAGGACACCTCACTGTCTTCAGGCCCTGAGAGATGTAAATGATGGAAATGGAGGGGGGAGAGCATACTTGGGGTAAATTACTTCATTAGCTGCAGCTGTAATCGGAGGATTAACCGCCGATATGCAAATGAACCAAATTTATAAAAATGTGAAAAACCCGTCACCACTCGTCCGTTATAGGGTGTGGCCCTCAGGTGGGCTCTGACTGCCCTGAATGTGCCTGAAGGCCCGTCAGTAAATTTTATTCTCTTGATTTTGTTTGGCCTCTGTTTCTGCGTAGCCCCATCGAAGGAGCCATGCTATGAAGCTGCAGCTGTGCGTTAATAATTCCCCGTGTCCCCTTGCCCCAGGTGGAGATCGTGACCCACACGGGGCCTCACCGGCGGCTGTGGATGGGCCCCCAGTTCCAGTTCAAGACCATCCACCCCTCCGGGCAGACCACGGTCATCTCCTCCAGCTCCTCCGTGCTGCAGTCGCACGGGCCCAGCGACACCCCCCAGCCCCTGCTGGACTTCGACACCGACGACCTGGATCTCAACAGCCTCAGGTGAAAACAAATCCCATTTTGTGTTTGTCTCACGTTCGTGGTGGGCACAATTTGCCTCCTGCCCCGTCAGAGTTTTCGTGAGGCCTGTCCAGAGCAGGGCCTCGGGACAGCGCCTGACACTCCAGCCAGGCCAAACATCTCCGATTCCTTTTGCTGCCCCTTCTTGGGCACAGGCAGGAAAAGACAGGACAGTCTGGTGTCCTTTTTCAGTGTCCTCTTGCCTTTCTGAGTTTCTGCATTGCTTAATAAATTCGTTTTCTCAGACGTGAGCGGCAGCTTTAGGCCGTGAATTTAGACAGCGGTCAGTGTGTTGGAACAGTAAGTGAACTTCTGGAATGTTTTCCTCCTCCCTGGGTTTTATTTTTTCCTATTCCTTTCCCCATTCCTTTTCTTCCTTACTTTTAGTTATTTTTCATGTATTTAATTCATCTGGTTTTGGCCATTGGCTGATTTGGAATTGGGAGCAGGGGGTGGGCCTAGTCAAGGGAAGGAAGGAGAGCGAAGGGAACTGTGGGTTTACATTTACTGGTGATTTGTAGGAGAGATTTATGCTCCAAGTGTTTGTGTCCTGCCCAGGAACTCCAGATTGAACAAGTTTCCATGCTCCTGACTCTGCATGTGATTTGAAGTCCAAAGTTCTGTGGTAGGGACTTGGATTGTTTGGGAGTGTGTCTGAAACTCTTAGGAGCAAAGCAAGAGAGGTGGATAATGTGACTAATCCCATTAAAAGTGGGCAGCTTGGCCTTGGCCTGGAAATCCATGGGTTTGAAATGTGTCATTCCTTCTTGTGTGTAATCACTGCCACGAGTAACAACATGGCCATCAAATACTTTATTTTTTTATTATATAGACATAGGAGAGAGAAAGCAGAAATAAAATGAAGTAATACAATGTTACAAAAGGAATGAACGATTACAGATGGGTCTTTAAAAGGCTGCTGTTGAGGAGGGTGATGGAGGCTTTTTAACCAGTTTGGGTAGGGTGAGTTTTGTCCTTTTTTCCTCTCCCATCTGAGCCATTCTTTGGGAATACCCACTTTGTGTGAGTCTGGATGGATTATCTTGGCTGCACTGAGGGAGTACAGAAGTTTCTAGGAGTTTCCAAGCCCCTTTCACAGTTCAGGTGCTGCTGGCCTCAGCTGGTTCAGGTTTGGGGTTGATGGGTGGGTGGGCCCTGCTGCTGGTGGCACCTGGTGACTGTGGTGGCCCTTGCAGGATCCAGCCGGTGCGCTCGGAGCCCGTCAGCATGCCCGGCTCCCCCCGGCCCGTGCCTGACCGCAGGGGCGTCTCCTCCACCGTCATCGACGCTACTTCAGGTAGGAACCTGCACTTTCTGTTCCCTTTCGTGTTCATCAATCTGGGCTGTTGTTCTGGCTGGTGATGTGTTTACTAATCGCTGCCATCAGGGTTGTCTTGATTTTCGGCTGTGCCACAGGGTAAATGTTGTCTCGTACCAATGGTGATTTGTTTTTTCCCCCCCCCTCTTACCACTCAAATGTGAAGTCGCAGCGTTGTGGTAAGACCTGAACACACTATTTATGTAAAGTTTAACATGAGCTCTAGAACGCTACAAACCGCCTAAACTAAAAAGCAGAACATTTACAAATACTAACACTGAAATGCTTTTATTAATGAGTGCCTAAAGCATAGAACATTACAGTTCCAGCTCATTTATAAAGTAGCTTTCATTGAAATGTAATCATAAATGTAATTGATTTCTGTGAACAGTCAGGACAACAGGGGAGTTTATCTAATGTTTGTGTAACAGGCACATTTTCACTGCTCTGCTCTGAAAAGAGTGTGTGGATTTAGTACCACAGTGGTTGTGTTAATATCAACATTGTAATAGATGTACTATAAAGTTCTTTTTTCCCCTCGGTGCTGGGGAACAGCCTGTCTAAAAAACAAGGGCAGCAGAGCTTTATGTGGCAGTGCAGCTGCACAGCGTCTGAGGGTCCACACAGCAGGATTTTGTCAAATAAAATCTCTCACAAGTAGAATTATTAAACACACGGCATTAGTCAAACAGTCAAGTCGGAGAGGATTTTAATCTTCAGCGATTTGAAAATCCCCGGAGACTCCTGATTGGATTGAGGTTAAACTATAAAAAGAGACTGTAACACAGACAGAGGGGTTTCTGAAGGTTGGTTTGAAGAGAGTTAAAATAAAAGCTCCTGTTTCAGACTCTCTTTGCTGGTGATACAAATGCCGAGTCCAAGATACTTCATTGTTTGCCAAATGAATTTATTTGGGTATTACAGGATATTTCATGTATGTGTTTATAGCAGAGTTCAATAGTAACCACATTTACTTTGGATATTGAGAATTGTCCTTATAAATTCCATTTTCAAATATTTGAAAGTTGTTAAATTAATTCCTGTTGGGCTTCGACAAACATCTGAGGCTGGTTATTGAAAGGGAATTTTGTTTGTTTTACTACATGACAAAGTCATTTTGAAAATAATTGTTTGCTACAGAAGAAAATATCAGCGCATCGGTTATGATTTTTTTTTTTTTCGGGCCGGGTTCATCTGTGCTTATTGCTCCTGAAAGGTCACAGGTTGGAATCACAGGAGTGCTGCAGGCTGTGTCTGTGGCACTTGAGATTCAGCGATTGCCGGCAGGGCTGTGCTTCACTATCAGCTGATCCAGAGCGAGATATCAGGATTCTCAGAGGGGATTTTCCCCCTTGTGCAGGGCAGTGCCTTTCCCCGTACCAGGGAGTGCAATAATTCTGATTTTCTATAATTGTAACATTTCCCAAAGCTGCGTTTCTCCATTTGAAACAGAAACAAGGGACACGCAGGACTGTCCCTCGGCCCTGCCGAACAGGTGTGGCTGGGGCTGGACTCCGAGCTGCCTCATGTGGGTGTGATGAAGCTTCATTTATAATGCCTTTAACACGTGTGCCCGGATTAAATTTGCCAAAATCCATCGTGTGCGTTGTTAGGACACTGAAAATATATTTACAGTGACTCAGTTGGGTTATAACACGTCGTAAGATTTTATAAACAATACGTGGCCTTTGTTAGGGACATGCTGATGGCAGTACTTTATTTACTTCACCCAGGTTGAGTTGGAATTGATTTTTGATTCAGGGATTTCATATTTTGTATTGCCTGATCCTCACTCTTTCCCATGAAGAACTCAAGGGGTTCAAATTCTAAATTGTGTGATGGTTTGGGGGTGTGAATTGTTACGGAGTAAAGAAACAAAGAAAAAACATCCTGTGTTTGGAGATTTCACGCTGCTCTTGTAGCAGGGCCCAGCAAAGGGAAGAAGAGTATTTAATTCTTATTTTCATCTCTTCCCGCCCCTGAGATGTGCAGAAAACCCCATTAATCTCAGCTGTGCACGGGAAGGGTTCGGTTTAAATACCACTCATGTACAGCCTTGGGTTTTTGTGTTCCCGTCCACCACTTCAAGGATCCTCATTTCCTGCTCTGCCCTAAACGGCTGATGCTCTTTATGGAAAAGACATTTTTAGGTTTGAAGGATTTTTAAGTAGGTCATAAATTCTTCCTGCCCGAGCTGAACCAGGAAGTGATTGCCCAGCCCTGCCCCTGCACTGGAGCCTGTTGCACTTTATGAAGATGCTTATCTGGCCTTTGATTGCCTGTTGCTGGGAGATGCAACCCGGGTGGCGCCTCTGCTTATCTGCCTCATCACTTCTCCCTCCTGTCAAAAGACTTCAAGTACGCGTTTATCATCTCCCATTATCCCTCTGCCATCCTCCATAGCTTCCTTCCCTCTCCCCGGGCGGTGACAATTCTGTTGTTGTATTTAATAAGCTTTATGATGGGGTTTTTTTAGCGTGATTTTCCTCGTGTCTGTAAAACTGTGGTGTGCTGAGGACAGTCTCGTAAGATCACTTGGAAAAATCATCATTGGAAAAGTGCAAAACTCGAGTACTGTTATCAATAATGAAAATTTGCAATGGCATTCTCAAGGTGGATGGCTGAACCTGTAAAGATTACATAGATGCATTTAGAAAATGTGTATTTCAACGTGGTTCTTTCAACTTAAAATTGTCCTAAGATACTCTTCTCTGGTTTATTTTTTTTTTTTTCAAGAAAAGTTTGCAAAGATTCAGTCACCCAGAGCTACTGGACATTTGTCCCTCAGTGCACACATTTTAGTCGTGTGCATCACGGAGAGGATATTCCCTCAAGGATTGAATGCACTGGAATTCCAGCTGCTATTCCAGATTGGCAGTTGGAGATGTTAAAGGCACAAGAGTGAATTTAAGTTTAAATCTCTGCAAAGCAGGAAGCCTGTGGTGATGATGCTGCAGCAGAAGCACTGCCCAGGCAGGAGCTGCTCGCTGTCTGTAGCGAGCAGAGGGTGTTTGTGCTGAGGATTTTTCTTCTCTTTGATTCTGTGTGAGGTGGGGGGAATGTTCTCAAGTTGTGCTGAGGATTTTCCGCTCTTTGGTTGTTTGTGAGGAACGTTCTCAAGTTGTGCTGAGGATTTTTCTTCTCTTTGATTCTGTGTGAGGTGGGGGGAATGTTCTCAAGTTGTGCTGAGGATTTTCCCTCTTTGATTGTGTGTGAGGTGAGGGGAATGTTCTCGAGTTGTGCTGAGGATTTTCCCCTTTGGTTGTGTGTGAGGTGAGGGGAATATTCTCAAGTTGTGCTGAGGATTTTCCCCTCTTTGGTTGTGTGTGAGGAACTTTCTCAAGTTGTGCTGAGGATTTTTCTTCTCTTTGATTGTGTGTCAGGTGGGGCGGAACGTTCTCAAGTTGTCCTGGGGATTTTTCTCCTCTTTGGTTGTGTGTGAGGTGGGGGGAATGTTGTCAAGTTGTGCTGAGGATTTTCCCCTTTGGCTGTGTGTGAGGTGAGGGGAATGTTCTCAATATTCTCTGATTGTGTGTGAGGTGAGNTGGGGGGATGTTCTCGAGTTGTGCTGAGGTTTTTCCCTCTTTGGTTGTGTGTGAGGTGAGGGGAATATTCTCAAGTTGTGCTGAGGATTTTTCCCTCTTTGGTTGTGTGTGAAGTGAGGGGAATATTCTCAATATTCTCTGATTGTGTGTGAGGTGGGGGGAATGTTCTCAAGTTGTGCTGAGGATTTTCCCCTCTTTGGTTGTGTGTGGAGTGAGGGGAGGAATATTCTCAAGTTGTGCTGAGGATTTTTCTTCTCTTTGATTGTGTGTGAGGTGGGGGGAATGTTCTCAATATTCTCTGTGTGTGAGGTGGGGGGAATGTTCTCGAGTTGTCCTGAGGATTTCCCCTCTTTGGTTGTGTGTGAGGTGAGGGGAATATTCTCAATATTCTCTGACTGTGTGTGAGGTGGGGGGAATGTTCTCAAGTTGTGCTGAGGATTTTCCCCTTTGGTTGTGTGTGAGGTGAGGGGAATGTTTTCCAGTGGAACCCGGTGGGTGCTGTGCTGCTGGGGGATGCACCCATCATTTTTTCATGAGGATTGTTTATTACTGTTGTATGAAACCCTGACAATACCAAGCTCTCTTTTGGTTCCTTCAATCAATGCCCACTTCAAATCAGCTCGTAATTTAGTACTTCCCTTTCTTTTGTGTGTGCCTGGCTGGTCGTGGCCGGCGAGCTCTGCCTGCAGAGGGTTTAATGAACAGAACTGACCGGGGTTTTGGAGGGGAGGGAGTTGTCCTGCCCTCCCTGTGAAGGGTCTTTCATTGTTCATCACCACACCTGTGAGACAGCGACCACAGGATGAATTTTTGCTGTCCAGCGCTGCTCTCAGTTACTCGGAATTTCATAAACACTGCTGCTGTCACACCTTAGACCAGCTGAGCTCCTTGCTGGTGTGTGCACGATCAAATATTCATTGCCAGGCGCTGGGTTATTCAGGTGCTGCAGATGTGAGAATGCAGGCGGCGCATGAAGTCAGCGGTGGAGAATTCCCAGGCTGTCCCTGCTGCCCCAGGCAGTGAGTGACAGCCCTGAGCCGGGCTGGGCTCCGTTCCGGGCTCAGAGAGCAGCCAGCCAGGGCTGCGGGAGCTGAAATCAATCCGGGCACAGTCCTTGACCTGAACCTGTAATTACCTGCATGGGATAAAGGGGGTTTGTTGTGGCAGATAGAGATTGCACTCAGAGCTGCCGAGAATAATGCTGGCCTTTGAAGGCAGCCAAGGGCTTTGGCCCCTGCTCTGTTCTTCACAGCAGTTGAGAGGTTTTAATAATGGGCAGAGAACAAGCTGCTCTTAGGGGGCATCACCTGTTCGGTAACACAGAAACACCGACCCAGCACTGCTTGCTTTGTATTTCTGTATTCTCTTAGCCTAAATTTACACGAGTTTGAGTTATGGTTCTTTCCTGGAATGACTTCTGTGCCGATTCTGTAAATATTTCTATTTAAAATGGTTATTATGTTACTTATTTGCATAACATTTTGTGCATTATTCCTTTTGTGGTGACAGCACGTGGGATATCTGAGGTATTTTTGTTTCCTCAGTGCAGTAGCCCCTGCTCTCTCCATCCAGCTCATCTGCCTTGCTGAGTGAGAGTGTGTGTGTGTGTGTGCATGAGCTGCATAATGCAAAATTCCAGTACTTAGAATGTTTTCAACTTGATTTATTTCATCTAATTTGAGAAAATGTTATCTGATGATTTTTGAAGAGAGCCTTAAGACAGAGCTGACTCCAACAGGCTCCAAGATGCCAATGCAGTGTACATGATTACATCTGGAAGCAGCTATGCCCTATAGACCGGGGAGATGTGAGGAGAAATTAAAATGACCTGACACTACTGACTGGGCACTTGCTGCTGGATCATTGCCTGGGCTGGGAAAAGACTCAGCTGCAGGGATACATGGAGTAGCATTAATGTCTTGGAACACTGGTGGGTGTTTTCTGGAGGCAGGAGGAGTACACTGGAGAGGCCAGGCACGGGAGCAGTGAGTGAAAGGCAGCAGAATCGTTAGAGACTGATTTAATTTTCCACCCGGTGATGATTGTGGGTGGTTTAGTCAGTTCTGGAGGTGGGAGCTCACTCCCCACAGCACAGCGTGGTGATGTGGGGTAGCTTTACCCTGCGAGGGACAGAGCAGACTCTGACTCCTCATCCCAGTTTGCCTCTGGTTCAGCTGAGTAACTGAAGCAATTCATCTCTTCTAACGAGTCTGTGTCAGCTTTAAAAATGGTGCTGCATGCATCTGATTGCACTGATGCAAGTGAAAATCCAAAACCAGCCCTGTCCAGCCCCTGCTGTGCTGGGGGGAATGTGGCTCCAGGCAGCTGAGGTTCCTGGAGGTGCCGCTCTCCTCGTCCATCCCCCCATGGGACTCTGGCCCAGCAGCTCCTCTGCTGCTGTCACAGCTCCCCAGCACCAGAACCACAGCCAGGGAGTGGGCTTTTGCTTCACATGGGAGGATAAGTTGCAGTGGAGCCCCGATAATGGTCCCTGGCACAGCAGACAGCTGTTCTCGTGTCACACGACGCGCCCGACGCGTGTCCCCGGCTCCATTAGCGCAGCCTCTGCAGGGTCTCGCTGCTCGAGGGTGAGCTGCTGACTTCCAGCTGGGGAAGCCACCTTCAGTTCCTGTCAGCTGAAAACCAGCATGGTCTGAACACAGAAATGCTTTGGGTTTATTTGGGAGGAAAAAAAATAATCTTCTTATCCTGGGTATTTTGCATAAGTTAACAAAAACTCATTCTTAATATGAGATTCTTATGTGCCCCCTAATTATCCTTCATTAACAGCCGTTAATGTTGTGTGTAGGTAGCTTTAAAGCTCTGAATAAGTGGGAAGTGTTGATTCTAATCATATCTGACACCACAATCTTCTGTGGAACAACACAGGAGCTGAGATTCCCGATGGGCTCCTGCAGGATACAATATTTATTATAGCTGGAGATCTAAGAGCTCCCAGCTACTGTTAAACTTACAAGAGATCCAGAAACCTCAGTGTCTGTACTTGTGTTTTGAGAGATTGCACAGAAATAACACACCACTGGTATTTGCAGGCAGCGTGTGCACTGACATTTCTGCTCTTTTCCCCCCACTGCTTAAAGGAATCGTTTTGCAAATCTTTATACTTTTATAAGCTTGTAACGTATTCTAAGCTCATCTATTAATCTAGGCTGCTTGAAATGGTCTTAAAACTGTGTTAGATGTGCAAGTTAGAGGAAGAGCATTTGAATTTTGGAGTCAGTGTTGTTTTGGGGAAAGCTTTATTTGTAACCAGTTTAAAATAGAGACATTTAGTGATTTCACTAAATTGAGCTTTGTCTTGTGAAGTATTTGCTCACCATTTTCATCTAAATGTGCCTCGTTATTGTTGCCACTTTGGCCTGTTGGATGTTAATGGTTTCAGCCATCAGGATTCTGCTTCTGATCCTCTTGAGATCCTCCAGCTTGTCCTCCCCTCTTTCCAGGAGCTGTTCCAGAACATCAGCCCTTGTCCTCAGGGCTCTGCAGACTCTTCCCTTTGTCTCTCAGCTTCCTCCTGCTGTAATTCCTAATGTAATACCAGCATAAGCACTTATTTTCACCACTGTTAATCCAAAAGGAGCAGGTTTTAGCAATTGTCCGTTAGAGTGTGGTAAGGATGAGCGAGCAGGAGTGTGGATTTAGGTATGTGAGACATAAAACTCAGCTATCTGGCACGATAAATGAGCCGGGCATTTCACCTGCTCCGAGGTGGGGTTTAATACCTCGAGGGTGTTACAATCCCTGGCTACTCGCTGGAGTAAAGATGTTCTCTGCTGGGAATAAATGTTTATATCTCAGCTGCAATGCAGCCTGTTGGTGCTTACTTGTGTGTGTGTTTTATTGCCTCGCTGACGTAAGGGGTAAAGAAACAGATGGAAAATATTTTGTTTTCCTTAATTACCCACCACTGTGGGATACCCATTGGCTTGGAGCTGTGGCTCCTCCCCTGCCTTGGACTCCATCCCTGGCATCACCCCAGCCAGATTTTAATAGTTCTTTATCTGCTGCTTGCATTGCTTTTAACTTTCACTCTTTATTACAAGCCAGGCTAAATTGGGTGCTGGTTGCTGCTCCAGCGCTGGCTGGAGAGCTCCAAGGAGCCAGAGCTGGTGCCAGCAGGCGGCTGCTGCCGGGAGCAGGGGTGAAAGGAGCCCCTGATGGGCACCATCCTCCCCTTCAGCTGCTCTCCTGTGCAGGGACAGTCCTGGAGGTCCCAACCTCCAGCTGGGGGGTTTTATTCCTGCTGGGAACAGCCCACCTGGGACTCAAATCCTTCAAAGGGAACACGGAGCCTCCGAGGGAGCCAAGCTCTCTGTGCTGAAACCTGGTGCTGCTCCCCTTGGGAAGGGGAAACAGGCAGGGCACAGAGAGTAAACAGAACCCAGGTTTGGGGTGATTGGCATCATTATCCTGGGATTTCTGCAGGTGAGAGGTAGGGCCTGAGCCCCTGTGCCCCAAGGCACCGTGCAGGGCACTGGAGGATGGAGCAGGGGAAAAGCAAAAGGTGCTGAGATGAACAACATATGGTTCTTGCTGGAGTTTGGCTGCAGATTTAAGGCCTCCGAGTGGATTCCTGGGGCCTTCGTATCCTATCCCAAAACCAACACGAAAGCCTTTCCAAATACATTTTATAAGCCCCGCGATTGTAATAGTCCTATCAAAAATCCCATGTCCCCAGGTCAGGCGGGGTGCAGGCTGTCCTCCTCTGAGATCCCAGCCTTGCCAAGCCTTTCTTCCCTGACATTTCCCTGCAGCAGCAGCGGGCAACCATTTGTGCTGGATGGAGCACCCGGGGCCCGGCACAGCTGCTTTCCCTGGAGCTCACATCTGCTCCGGAGCGGGGCTCCCGTGCCCGGGGCACTGCTGGCCCTGGCTGCCCACAGCCCACCTCTGCCGCGGGACAGCTCCTGGAATTCAGGGCTTTGGCACGGCCTGGAGGGATGGGAGTTGTGGTGCCCGGCTCTGCCACCCCTTTGGTGCTGCATTTCCTGTGCCCCGAGTCACGGAGCTGTCGGTGTGAGAAGGGCAGAGCAGGAGCTGCAGTCTCTGTCGTTTGTAGCATCTCGGTTTTGGGGCAGCACGAAGAATCCTGTGTCGCTCCAGGAAATTGCGTCCTGCTTGATTTTGCCTTGGTGCAAAAAAAGCAGAAGCCACTGTTGTATTAAGAATCTTCCAATTCCCATTAATTAGGATTTCACCTTTATTATGTACAGCAGGAATGCTGAGCAAACCACTGGCTGCTCCACTGTTTGCTATCATTTAAAATAAATTTTAAAAGTAAGGATAATTTCCTCCAAACTTACTCATGATTGAATGTCAGGTCTAGTAAATGGCCCGAGAGCATCTGCAAAGTTTTTGTGTTGCTGGTGGATTTTTAACAAGCAGAAAGTTGCCGTGAAAGAATTTGGAGAAGCAAGAAGTGCTCTGGTGTTCATTGTTTGGGTTTGGTGTTTGTATTTAAACTCTTATTAAAAAAAAAAACCAACAAATCAAACCAAACCAATACACGGTATACAGTGAAATGCTTACAGGGAGCTACATTTTAGCGCTGAAGTTAGATAAAAAATTCACTGTATCATAAGCGAACCATTTCCCCCTTGATTTGTGTCCAAAATATGAGGAAAAACCTTGCAGCTGCATGATACATTTTACAAAAGAACATATGCATGCATTTAAATCATTTACATTTCATCTTTGCTTTCTCTTATTTTTAACCCATATTATGGTGAGTGACAGCGTGTTTGGAAAACTGAGGTTGAAAGCAAAGTTTAAACTTTGATGCCCAGTAAGCTGAACTGCCAGCAGCGCTTCACTATTTCATGATTTTATTTCAAAGTTTGGCTCGTGCTTTTTTTTTTTTTTTTTTTTTTTCCTTT